>JAODAL010008707.1:0-115757 GCA_025379985.1 Phyllomedusa bahiana | reverse complement strand
AATTTAAAATTTGGGGAAAAAATTTTTTAAAACTGACATATTCCATGTTGCCGCACAAAAAAATCTGCATAAGGTTTGGTGCATCAAGGAAAGGCTTATCAGGGCAGGTTTTAGACTGGTACATTGTGTCCTTTTTGCAGCACACTGCACTTTTTTGCGTTCTTTCCTTATTACCAGTGGAGGAGATTTCCCTGTGGAAATGCTGCCCTGGTGCAATATGGGAGATGTCAGAACCAGAAGTGCCTGGGCCCTATGCTTGGGTACCAAAAAGGATGCTGTTATTGCTTTCTCTTGGAAGATATTAAAAGACCACATCTGTACAATGGCAAAGAACGAAAGCGCTGTATACAGGTATTCCCCGGTTACATACGGGTTAGGGACTGTAGGATGCTGCTGCCCCTGTGCTGAGTGAGATTCAGGACTAGAGTAGGTTCTGGTAAGTGGTCATTTACTGCAGCCTTGCCCCTCCTCCTCCACTACTACAGCCCCAGCAGCATCTCTGTACCTGTGGACATGGGAGAGGCAGTGATTACACATGCAGTGCTGGGGCTCAGAGCAAAACGTCCTCCACGGACCTGTATTGTATGAGCGAGCGGGGACAAGGGAATACCTCCCAACTTTTGGAGATTGCAAAGAGGGACACATTAGGCCACGCCTCTAACCACGCCCAAACAAATGACATCACATCAGGTCATGCCTCTAACCACACCCCACCTAACAGGATCATGCCACGCCCCTCCAGCAGACCAGCGGCAACACAATAACGGCACCACTAGGGTCTGTAAATATGTATTCATATAAATTAATGTACAGTATATACAGAAATCCATACAAATAGCTGTAAGAATGTTCGATAGATGATACCTCTACATAATGGTCATACAGTAACCACATAATACCACTATACAGGGAGAAAATATCACCGTACTGTTACTGACCACACCAAGCTTAATATTATCAATGATACCACTATACAAAGATCAAATAATTTGGCCACTTCATGACAACTTCACCACCACATAGTGACTGAATAATACCTCCAATCCATGACCCCATAGTGACTGAATAATATCTCAATACCATGACCCCATATCACCACAACATAATGACTGAATAATACAGCCATTCTGATCCTGAATATAAACCAATACACTAATACCAATATTACTAACATACAGTGACCTTAAGGGGGTAGATAGCAGTTGTACACAGGCTCTGCAGACATAAGTGATTACAGTACAATCAAATTTAGTGACTTACAGGTGACGTCTTCCCTGTTGGGAGTCGTTCCCTTTCTCAATTCCTTCCAGATCGCCATGACAACTTCTTCCGGCATCGTCCCTGCAGAATTAACCACACAAACATCTTAGTCACTGCACTTTTCCAGCAACTCCCTACCAATTCCCACCTCTGTACAAACTCCTCATATGGTGATAGATGGAGTAGGGGGATATGGGGCAATATACAGTGGTCAGAGGGTTTTAGAGTGTTCGGTGAGGGTTGTATTTTGTGTTGGCACTAGGCCGCAGGGGTGAGAGAGGAGGTAAAGGCCACAGCTTACAGGCACAATCTTCTGGAGGGACACCAAAAACCAAACCCCAGAGATTGTGGTGCGGCTCTGGCCTGTTCTCCATTCCCTGCATCCCCAGATGATCAACCCCAGCCATGACCTTCAGGGGTGCAGGGGATGGAGTTTAATATGATCGGATTCATTAGACTACGTTGGACCAGCGTAGCATCTATTTCTAAACTAACATGGTCAGCGAGGGAAAAGTTGGGAAAAGCTGGGTAACCGTCAGAAGCAGACGATTGATGGTTCTTCTCATTCTGATAGTATCAGGCTGCCGCTGTCAGTTTTACCTTGGCTGGTTATGGAAATTGGGAGAGGCCCCACATCGTCTATTTTTTTTCGAAAATTATTTATTGAGAATCCCAAAGTGGGAACTCCTGTAATGATTACAGTGGATCCCATGTGCAGATTCTCATTAAATAAATATATTTTTGAAAAAAAAAACAAAAAAAAACATAACCCCCCACTCCCCTATTTTCCATAACCAGCCAAGGTAAAACTGACAGCTGTGGCCCAATACTATCAGAGTGGGAAGAACCATAGATACTGGTCTCTTCCCATTCTAAAAATACCAGCCTGCAGCTGCTCCAGAAGTGGACCATCACATTCTGACAGTTACCAGCTCTTCCCAGTACCCCTGGTGCGTTGAGTACTGGGGTAATAGTGACAGGGAGTTAGTGTCGGCCTTGGGCAACAAGAAACACTACTGGCTGACACCAAGCCGAGCGATAGTAATGGAGAGGAGTCTTCCAGATACCTGCACTGGAATAAAGTGGAAAAAAAGACAAAAACACAACTCTACAAATGTAGCATCACCCAGCTTCCCAGGGTGCTGAATAGCCTACACAGTGCCTTGGAAAGCTAGGTGATATTCCCACAGCAGTTGTCCAGGAAAGCTGAGTGGCACCCATCCCCCACAGCAAGCACCCAGCTTTCTTGGACACCTGCTGTGGAGGGATGTCACCCAGCTTTTACACATGCTGGATTGTTTTTTCAGCATCTGGGAAAGCTGGGTAACATGGTTCACAGCAGGTGTCCAGGAACGCTGGGTGCTTGCGTGGTGGGTGGGTGCTACCCAGCTTTCCCAGATGCTGGATAGCTCACCCAGCATGTGGGAAACCTGGGTAGGCTTTGGAGCAAATTTGGTACTGAAATTATTTATTACAGGCCAAACTTTAAACAGACAGTCATAAGTGACGTTATCTTGGGGCAGACACTATGCATTATCCATATAATGCAAACATTTTCATTTGTGGGTTGAAGTGCATATGGGTCATGGTATGGCAGTAAAATGAAGTACTGTAAATATCAGTACTCCAATACTGTCTGACCTCAGGCTTCATCACTATGCCCATATGCAGAACAAGGCCCCCAAAATGTCATCATCTCTGCAGCATCTACAGAGTTTCATCTGGAGAATAATAAGGTGGGGTTTTGGGCCAAAAAAACTGCTGGACATAGAGATTGGTTTGTGCAACTCTACAACATCTACAAAAAAAAAAAAAAATCTAGAGTGAGGCCTATAGCATCAAAAAGAACTTCAGGGGTGGCCTGAAATCTTGTGATTTGAAGCTTTAAAAAAAAACCAAACAAAAACCAGTAAAAAGTTATACTAAGCATCAGTCACTTATTTAAAACATAAAAAAATTACTGAACGTACATCCAGAATAAAAAAAAAAAAAAAAAAAAAACACTGCCTAACATTCACCACTAATTTTGAAGGATCTGCACAAAAAAAAATTTTTTTTTTACTGATTAACTAAATCCAACCGCAATATATATATAGATAGAGAGAATTTAGTTGCAAAAATGGTGGCCAAAAGGGGTTTTGGAAACAGAAATAACAGGGTTTTTATACAGCAAAACAAACATAGGAACAGCAAGCAGGAACAATAAAAACAAAACTCTCCAGCTAACGATATCACAGTAACGTCCATACATAAAGAAAACATATGTCTTAACTCCAACCAAGAAGACATAAAGTCCACATACCAACATATGGTGTAGTTTGAGTCCCAACACGCCTTTTCCAGCTCCTTACTGCAACACACTGTGGCAACCCATGCCACAAAAAAATAAAGAATTCTCAAATTAGCACTCCTCACCTGAGGTCGGAAATCAGCAGCGTTTAAAGGCCTCAAGAGGTCCAGCAAAAATCTGGACCGGATTATGGGGACGGCCTCCCACCCTCGCTACAACGGTCCCAGAAAATGAGCCCATGTAAGCTGCATGGTAGCTACTAACTGAACAATACATCAGTAACTTACTGTGACTGACTAAGGAGGTCTTTTCCCCACCGTGCTCCTGGGACTTCAGTGCCACATCCACTGCAATTCTCCTGCTGCAATTTGGCTAGACGGAAAAGCCAGGCCGTACTGTCAGACCATCCAGCCGGACATCCCTGAAATTTTAATACACCATAAAGCAACCCTCTTGGCACATATCTGCCATCTGCTATATATATATATATATTGTAAGGTGGCAACAGCAGGAAGGGTGTATAACGGTGTATATATCCCGGCCAGGGTCACAGCATACACCTTCCGAAGTTCAGACACATGCCACCAAGGTAAGGAGCCTTGGTGGAACGAAAGGCCAAACTTAGATAGGTGCCGATAGTATAGACTGTCGACATATGTTTAATATGGTAGCATGGCTTCTAGCCATTCCCGGGTCGGCCTTTCATTGGGAGTAAGCATAGAGCAGAGTGGGTGCTTACTCCCCATGGTTCCACTCCAGGATTTCCCTGGCATATATAGGTCAGCATATAAGCTGACTAGAGGTGGCTACAACCCCCAGACTACCTTCAAGTCTTGGGAGGAGACATGCTGGAGAACCAGCAGGATACTTACAAAGTGTTAGTAAGTGTTGCTTTGTTAGTCAGAGCTCAGATGAGCAGGTTTTTGTTTCTGTTTGTATTTTGCCTGCCTTGCATTGGCTTTGTGTTTGCCGCCTAATAAAAATGTAGAGGCCCTGTATTTTACACCCGAAGATTTGTCTCTGCCTAAAGAAAAACATGTGCCAAGGTTCCAGAGCCACTACAAGCTCACAATATATATATATATATATATATATATATATAATTAAATATATTTTATTATATATAACACACACCAAAAAACAATTCACAGAAAGTTAGGGATATTTGGCTTTTTTTGGGAAAATTTCAGGATGAACATAAAATTTCTTGAAATTTTCTTAAATGAGCTAAATGAGACTATCTTTTACCTTTAGAATGCACATGTCCAACTGTTCAATGTTTCAATGCTTTTTGCACAACTTGCTGTCTCTAAGGGCCCGGGTTTACACGGCTTATTCCCGACGGATTTGTGCGCCGTATTGAGCGCACAAATCCGCCGGTGAATA
Organism: Phyllomedusa bahiana; assembly: GCA_025379985.1. Taxonomy (NCBI): domain Eukaryota; kingdom Metazoa; phylum Chordata; class Amphibia; order Anura; family Hylidae; genus Phyllomedusa; species Phyllomedusa bahiana. Next base: position 110,821 of record JAODAL010008707.1, on the reverse strand, counting down.
AGGGGCGGGACGGGGGCGGGGCCGGAGCGCGGCGGGAGCACCGCTCCCGACCCCATTTGACAATTGCATTGTTTACGGCGCGTCCGCGTCGTAAATAATGTGCATGTTACTTTCTCACCCGCAGCGGATTTGCCGAAGGGGGGGGAGCGACGGATTTCACTGTTCTCTATGAGAGCAGTGGATTACCGTAATTGCTGCGCGGAATGGCGCCGTACTGCAGCGCAAATCCGGCGCGCAGTACGGCGCCAATCTGCGGCAAAATAAGCCGTGTGAACGGGGCCTAACAAGGAGCTTAATGGCGAAATTCACAACAAGTGTTTGATCCCTGACTGTTAAATTTAGGGGATCAATTTGAATTGGGATTTAAACAGTCGTCCTCATCATGATGTTCACATTTTCATATCATGAGACCAAGACAAAATCTTACAATTGATCAACAGTACCTTACGATTGCGAGGCTTCAAGCAGGATGCTCTCAGACAGAAGTCGCCACTGAGCTCAGAGCATCACAGAGTGTCATCAGCAGAGAGAATGGAAGAGTCACAGAAAGGCAAAGAAGTGGACGTCCTTGGACTACATGACACACCAATGACCTCTTCACTGTAAAAACTATGCTGTGGAACCGGATGATAAATTCCGCACAACTCCAGGCATGTTTAAGGGAGGTGAGAGGCACCAAGGACCACATGTATGAAAACTGTCTAGGTCTAAAATTCCACATAATGCCGCTATACAAATACAAATATTATCACCGTACCGTTATTGATTGTTATCATAGCAACCAGCTCTCTGATTGATGGATAACTCCAACACACCGTGACTGGATAACTCCACCACACCGTGACTGGGTAACTCCACCACACCGTGACTGGATAACTCCACCACACTGTGACTGGGTAACTCCACCACACCGTGAATGGCCAACTCCACCACACCGTGACTGGCCAACTCCACCACACCATGGCTGGATAACTCCACCACAACATAACTGGCTAACTCCACCATACAGTGACTGAATAACTCCTCACACCATGACTGGATAACTCCACCACACCATGGCTGGATAACTCCACCACACCATGGCTGGATAACTCCACCACACCATGGCTGGATAACTCCACCACACCGTGACTGGATAACTCCACCACACCGTGACTGGCTAACTCCACCACACCGTGACTGGCCCAACTCCACCACACCGGGGACTGGCCAACACCACCACACCGGGGACTGGATAACTCACCACACGTGACTGGATAACTCCACTCACCGTGACGGGGATAACTCCACCACACCGTGACTGGATAACTCCACCACATCGTGACTGGATAACTCCACTACACCGGGACTGGATAACTCCACTACACAGTGACTGGATAACTCCACCACACCGTGACTGGATAAGTCCCAACAACTTGACAGGATAACTCCACCACGCCGTGACTGGATAACTCCACCTCACCGTGACTGGCTAACTCCACCACACCGTGATGGCAAAACTCCACCACACGTGATGGCTATCTCCACCACATCTTTGACTGGCTAACTCCACCACACCGTAAACTGGCTAACTCCCCCCACACCGTGACTGGCTATCTCCACCACATGGTGACTGGACAACTCCACCACGTCGTGACTGGATAAAGCAACGACACCTTGACTTGCTGAGTACAGAGTTCCTAGACAGCATTAGGAAGAGCTCGCATCCTGGGAGGACAAAGGTGAGAGATGTAATCATCCTGCAACACAGACAGGGAGCCTCTATACCAAACTATGATTGAAAATAAGCTCACCCTCCATGTCCCATCAGGGCAGCAACTCTGCCAGTTCTTGTAGAACTACTACTCTCAGCCAGCTGGGTAATGCTAAGTCTTTAACTCTCAGAGAAGCTGTAGTGCAGACCCATAAGTTGAAGTTATATTTCAAATTGCAGAAAACCACTGGACAACAAGTCCCATATGGTCACTGAGCACAGCAGGGGGATGCACCAGCCACACTGAATGTTCTAGTCCCACAGTGACTATCAGCACCCGTGGAACTTAAAGGGAACCTGTCACATAGCTTGTGCCCCCTTGCTGAGTGCAGGGACAAGCTAGTGTAGACCCGCTGTCCAGCACTGTGGGCCCCCTTTTTCTGTAAGGGTTTCAGCAGTTTTAGAGCATTTACCCCATAAATCTTATTCATGAGCAGGTGTTAACTCCACCCACCAAAGGCTAGCTCCACCCACTGACAGTTATTCACATGTTTCTACCTATACAAAGTAATAGGTTTGTCAGTTGAGGTGGGCGAGGCTAGCCTCCGATTGGCCGGGTTTTGGTGAAAAAAAAATGACACTCTGAAGGACCCCTTCGAAAGAATCTTCTGGCTAGAAAAAATGCAGATTTGAGCACTAAATACATGAAAACTACAGCATCTTACAGAATAAGGGACACAGCGCTGGAAACAGCAGGTCTGACACTAGCTTGTTCTGTCCTCAGCCTGGGGGGCAAAAACTATGCGACAGGTTCTCTTTAAAGACTCAGCATTCTGCATCTAACTGCTGGGTAAGTTTAAAAGAGCTGACAGGTTGCATCTGCCTATAAATACGTCCATGATGTTGATCCATGGGGCCCACCAGTAGAGTTGATTCTTGGGGCCCCTTTTACAGCTACTGCACATAGCTCTTGCTTTCTCCCTCTCTTTCTTTGCAGATTCTGTGTCGGATTTGTAACATCCATCTATTCTGACGGCCATTTATTTGAAGAACAGTGCAGGTTTTTCACCCCACAGATTTGTAATCCATGGTGAGGAAAAAAATAGAATAAACGTTAATATTTCTGAGCACATCCTTGTCGGATCCCACTCTGGGAGGAATGACGCTGGTTAGCCTCATTGAAATGGGGCCAACCCGCGTCAGAATCAGAGGTTAAATCTGTATTGCCTCTGATTTCTGTTGTAAATTACATGTTGGATTTTTCATGTGAACATACCCTAAGTGTAAGGGCATATCCCCGCGGTCAGGTTTTTCAGCCAGTTCTACAGCCGGTTTTGAAAGCCATCCGTAAACCGGCTGTCAAACTTTAACACGAACCTTAATGGAAAATCCATGCAGTGATCCCCACTGCACAGATTTCCCGCCAGGTGGTTTTTCAGATCGCCGGGGGACCGAAAAACATACAATACGTTCATTCTTCCGCTTGGTTTTCGTGCAGAACATAAACATGTTGGTATGACGGGGAAGGGCTTGAAACTGCAGAGAAAAACCGTCCTCCTGCGTGCCAAAAACAGAGCCAATACCGGTCGGGATTTCCCAACCAGTATTTGTCCTGTGCCGTGTAAACGCGGTCTGATGATTTCTATTCAGGAACAGCATTGCTGCATTATTCAGTCATGCTGATTTTTTTCTACCATATTTTACATTGAATTGGCCTTGGGTATACTGGGTTTGTCGTAACGTATTGGGGCGTTTACAGGCTTATTTGGGGCGAATTGGAGCGAACTGGCGCCCTATTTGCGCGCAGTACGGCTGGGAAACCGTCCCAGTCATTACGGGAAACCCCAGTTTCCCTAGAGAACTATGGATTCCCTTCTTTTCCGCTTGGGGAATCCCCACGGGGGGAGAAAGGACATGTGAATTATTTACGGGTGCCCGGGTAATTGCAGGGCGAAATCCGTCCCCGCAATTACAACGGCAATAAGCCATGTGAACCTTGCCTTAGGATAATATTTGCTCCACATGCAGTACTATTATTTGGTAACAGTACTATTATTTGGTAGTTATTTGGACGATTATATCGATGTATACAGTATTATTACAGCGGCTTTGATATTATTGAAGGGGAAAATACTGGTGCATCTCAAAAAAATTAGAATATCATCGAAAAGTTTATTTATGTCTGCAATGCAATTCAATAGAAAAAAGCATAATTTGGATAGACTCATTACACACAGAGCAATATGTTTCAAGAGTTTATTTCTTTTAATGTGGATGATTATGGCTTACAGCTAATGAAAACCCAACATTCAGTATAACAGAAAATTAGAATAATGTAAAAGACCAACCAAAAAAATATTGGGCTACTTAAAGGTATTTACAGTACAGTAAATGTGCTAAAAACTTATTTTGCATGAATTACTGCATCAGTGTAGCAATTGGGCATGGAGCCGATCAGTCTGTAGCACTGTTGAGGTGTTATGGAAGCCCAGGTTGCCCTGATAGTGCCATTCAGTTCGGCTGCATTATTATGAGGTTTAGGTCAGGCGAATTTGCTAGCCAATCAAGCCCAGCGATACCATGATTATTAAACCAGGTATTGGTGCTGTTGTCAGTGTGGACAGGTGCCAGGTCCTGCTGGAAAATGAAATCAGCATCTTCATAAAGCATCAGCAAAGAGAAAGATGAGGTGGTATAACATTTTATGGTAGACGGCTGTGCTGACCTTGGACTTGATATAACATAGTGGTCCAATATCAGCAGATAACATGGTTCCCCAAACCATCATTGTCTGTGGAAACCTCACACTAGACCTCAAGCAGCTTGGACTGTGGGCTCTCCCCTCTTCCTCCAGACTTTTATATAGAGAATGGTGCCACACACCAAATAGAGCTTTCCGAGTGCTTAGTGGAAAAGCCAAGTGGCCACAGTCCTAGATAAATATAATCCACGGCACTCCTTAGGTAGTGAAAGGAAATATTTTATTTAAACCGAGTAGACATATCATCAGCTCTCCATTTTATGCAACATGCAGACAAGAAATATATGAGTTCCCACAGTCCAACGTTTTGGCCGAAAGGCCTTTCTCAAGGACCTCTCTTCTTTTGTCTCTATTTCCATATTTCTTTCTTTGCTTTTCCGTCTGCTTGTTTTCTTGTCTTCTTTTCTTCTTCTTCCTTTATTATGTCAGCCCTTCACCTTTTTTGGTTGCATCACCTTTTGGTTATATTAACTTGTATACTATGTTCCCCATTTCCCCATTTTAGGTCCTTGAGAAAGGCCTTTTGGCCAAAACGTTGGACTGTGGGAACTCATATATTTCTTGTCTGCATATTGCATGAACTGGAGAGCTGATGATATTCCTCCAGACTTTGAGATATAGATTTTCAAATAAAATGAAAAATTTACTTTCATCTGCAAACAGGACTTGAGCAGCAGTTCAGTCATTTGCCTTCTTAGCCCAGATAAGATGCTTATTGGAGTCTCTGGGTCATGAGTGGCTTGACACAAGGAATGTGACAGTTGTCGACCGTGTCGTGGATACGTCTATGGGAGCGCTGACTCCAGACTCAGCCCACTTCTTGTCAATCTCTCCCAAATTCCTGAATGGCTTTACAGGGCTGCGCTCATCCCTTTTTGTGCTCCTTTTCCCACCACACTTGTTCCTCCTACACAATCTTCCATTAATAAGCTTTGATACAGCACTCTGAACAAGCAGCTTTGTTAGCAATGACCTTTTGTGGCTTACCCTCATTGTAGAGGGCATCATTGACTATCCCCTGGATAACTGTCGGGTCAGCAGTCTTCCCCATGACTGTGTAGCTACTGAACCAGACTGAGGAACCATATAAAGGCTTAGGAAACCTTGCGCTTGTGACCCGGGTGAAAAACGCAGGCTCCGTGCTGGGCCCCATCCCGGATCCCCATTCCGGCACTATAGTGGTTGGGGAGCTTTTGGTCCCGGGGTCCCAGCGGGTTCAAACTGGCCCGCAACTCTACTCAGTCATTCCAGTTTTCGGCCGTTTGGGTTTTATTAGCTGTGAGCCGGGGGCTGTTTAAATTTAAAGGGGAAAGTAAAACGCCTGGTGCAATTGGGTATTGCCTTTTGCACTGCTCCTTTTTGGTTTCCCTTTCTTCTGCGGCCTCTACGATTTACTTGTTTTTACCCTGGTATAAAGGTGCCATAGCCTGCTCTTTCTATAGGCGTGCTACCTTTCCCCTTGCTACGTATCGACCACGTACATGTTCACCGGCTGGCCGGATTTCTGTCCGAGTTTACACCGATCCAATTACCGGCCTGACGGACCTTCATCTATTCACGTTTCGATCCAGAGAATTGGATTGTTGACCTTTTCCCGCCCCAACTACGAGTTGCTGAGATCTGTACAGTCCTTCTGGCGCGTAACGCCGCTGCAATGTCGGCCGTGGAAACGGCACCGGTAGACTCCGCCGCCCAGCAGTCCATCCGCTTTGCGGGGGTCTGGTGAACCGGCACTAGATTCCGTTCCTGGGTGGGTTACATGCCTGGGGTGGTCAGCGGATCCTACATGTTACAAAGGCTTAGGAACCTTGCTTGTGAACCTTTGGGAAAATGTATAAAATGTTAGGTCTAAGCTGTCTTTGTGATAGCAACAGTCAGAGCTCCCCTTTTATTTTTTCAGAGCACTATATGAAATGAAAGGGGAGCTCTGATTGGTTGCTATGGGCAACAAGGAAAGTCTTACATCTAGACAGTGTTCAAACATGAAGCCCCATGAGTCAACAATATTGTCTATCCTCACGTTATTCTCATTTTTTGATGTCCTGAATTTTGGGTTTTAATTAGCTGTGAGCCTTAAAGGGGTTGTATCATTTCATTAAATGGTCTTCAGAATAAGGGGAAAGTGAAAACAAGCAACTTTGCAATTGGATGTCATTTGCAAAGCTATCTTGTTTTCACTGTCTGCCTTATCTTCGTTTTCCTTTCATTTCATTGGCTGACGGCTCTACTAATTTACATTCTGTCTTGCCGCCTGTCATATTCACAGGAGCACGCATTCCTGCCTCTCTCAGGGGCCCCCGGCAACATAATTTCATTCACCCCTTTGCCACCCAGGGGCCAAACGCCAAAACACAGTAACAAAAAACTCCCCCCCCAAGCCCTGGCCTTTCTGCATATTGGGGAACACCCAAGGCCCCAGAATTGAATTTCCTTCGGTGCCTTAAATCCCTCCTGCGTTTGTTAAAACCATTTTTAGAAGGGGAGACGATCTGTGTGCTCTGGATGATTTTCATAGAAGACTGGATTCAACTGTAACAAACCTCCAGCTGTGAGAGGAGAAGAGATCAGTGCTCTGAGTTCATAGAAGACTGTCTAGACCAGCGGTGGCGAACCTATGTCACGCGTGCCAGAGTTGGCACTCAGGGCCATCTCTGCTGGCACGCATGCCAGGCTGCTCACTCGCTGGGTTCCTGTACTGTGACCCGAACGCCGCGCTGGGAGGGCTCGGCATCCGGGTCACAGTGTTGGACCTGGGGCCTTCGGCAGGCTCCAGGTCTAACATACCAGGGCCCGCCGTGGATCCTCAGTGCTGAGGGTGCGTGGCGGTCCCATGCACTCAACTGGGCAGCGACACGATGTAGTTACATCATCGCGCCGCTGCCTGTCCTCTGTCACACAGCCATCATAGGCTGTGCGGCCGAGGAGCTGACGGAGGAGCGTCCCGCGCGGGGGAAAAGGGGAAAAGAGGAGCGCGGGGGATGGGGTGGAGTATTAATGTTATTATTTTTATTTGTGCTATTATATACTGGCTTTGGGGGGTGGGGGGGGAGAGTGTGGCATATATACTGGCATGGTGGGGAGAGTGTTGACTATATATCTGGATTGGTGTGGGGGAGTTGTTGGCTATATTACGGGCATGGTGGGGAGAGTGCTGGCTATATATACTGGCTGGTGGGGAGTGTGCTGGCTATATACTGGCATGGTGGGGAGAGTGCAGGCTATATATACTGGCGGGGGATGGTTTTTGGGGTGGGGGAGTGTGGCTATATTTTCTGGTATGGTGGGAGTGTGGTTTATATACTGGCATGGTGGGGAGAGTGCTGGCTATTATGGCATGGGGGGGAGAGTGTGGCTATATTACTGGATGGTGGGGAGAGTGCTGGCTATATACTGGCTGGTGGGGAGAGTTGGGGTATATCTGGTGGGGGGGAGAGTTGTATATATGGCTGGTGGGGAGGGAAGAAATGTATATACGGGCAGTGGGGAGAAACTATGTATATACTGGCTGGTGGGGAAAGTGCTGGCTATATATATAGGCGGGGGACAAAGTGGGGAGAGCTATCTTTATGCTGCTGAGGGAGCAATTACTGCCTGTGAGGACCTATATTCCCCTGAAGAGAGCTATTTCTGTTGTGGGAGCTATATACTCCCTGAAGGGGGACATCTACTGCCTGTGGGTAGCTTTATCCGGGGAACATAAAGTATCCGAAGGGGACTATATAACTTTTTACCGCTTTATAGGAGACTTTTATCTATATACCTACCTAATTGAGGGGACCTATACACCCTACCTGAGGGGGACTTATATACTGTAAGTAAGGAGTTGGTGAAAAAGTGAGGATTCTAAGATATTTGTGTTAAAATCTGCAGGCATTTAGGTTGGTCGGGAGATGTCGCATGAAGGTGTGAAACCAGATGGAGAAAAAGGGAATACGAACGATATTGGAGGAAAACGTTCACCTGTGAGTCACTAAATGTGCCTGAATTGTAATCTCTTATATGTGTTTCAAAGTGTAATGGTTTATATTCAGTAATGGTGTGGTGGTATTATTCAGTCACTTTGTGGTGGTGATACGTGGCGGTATTATTCAGTCACTATGTGGTGGTGATATGTGGTCGTGGTGTGGTATTAATCAGTCAACTGTCTGCTGAGCACTTGTGTACACTGCTATCTACCACAATATGGTCACTGTATAGTGGAAATATGGCAGAGGGATGGGCTAAGCGGCCGTTACATCCCTCGTATTAATTGTTGTGCGGCCCCGCTCCCCGACGTCTCTCTCTGCTTCGTGCCGTCGGCGGCGGCACTTTGCGGTAACTAAGGAAGAGGAACGACACAGTGACATGTGGACTCAGACAGAGAGGTGGGGGGGAGCACACTGACTCGGGAGCGAGCATGAACAGTGAAGGGGGGTTTGATGTCATCCCCCTTCAGTTAAGAAACACCCAGCTGGGAGGGGAAGAAACGCCCCTGGATTTGAGGAACTGAGAAAATGAAAGTACAATAAAACACACGAACTGATGAAGCGATACATCCCCTTTAATTATTCACATTAAAATAAATAAAATATATGTCTCTGTAACGAGTCTATACAATATAAGGGTTTCTCTAGTTGACTTGAATTACGGACATAAATGTACTTTTCAATGATATTCTAATATACTTGTATATCTTTAAGGACCCTCGTGACGCCACTGTTGTTTGGCATTGGTCTATTGCAGGTGGGCATGACTGGGCGTGCGTGACCTGGGTTACATTCTTGGCTAAACAAGAAAAAAACTCCACCGCGTCACCTTTTTGAGGGAGGTTTTGAGGGTGGTGTTCAGAGGTGGACATGGTGTGCACATATAAGTATAACACAGCTATGTAATGTGTGACTGCTGTGAAGAGGGTCACTCCTCAAAAACAAAGATAAACGCTGTTGCTTATAGAGATATCCTTCCCCGTTATATGCACAAAATTGTGCGCTTATTCTTGTTGATAAAGTTACAGTTGTCATTAAAAAAAAAAAGAGATAGAGGAGGCCGAACTGATATCACGTGATCCAGATGTATTACGTAACCAAAGAGCGAGGCAGCCGCTAGATCCACCCTGGTCACATGACCCTGAGGGAGGGGCACTCGGCAAAATGGCGTCTCTGCTGCAGCTGGAAAGGGTCTTGTACTTGGTTCACGGCGAGAAGGAAATTCGCGCTCCGTTATCGCAGCTGTATTTCTGCCGATACTGCAGCGAGCTCCGCTCCCTAGAATGCGTCTCTCACGAGGTAAATACGTCAGCCACAGCTCTTACCCGGCATCATGATAACCGATGCTTACTATTACCGTCCAATAGGCGAACAGGAAACTCTACTGGCTTCTTTCTGATTGGCTAGTTTTCTTGTCAATCAGATATGGCTGGCTTGTGGAAAAGGTTTTTTTTGTGAGCGTGCTCAGTGATTGGTTGTTTGTTAGAAAGCTCTAGGCGCTGATTGGCTGGCCGCCTGTCACTCACTGTCACACAGGCTGTGATGATGCAGCGCCGGCTCCAGGCTGCAGTTTTGTTTTTGTAGGAAAGGCCGTGGTTTGAGGCCTGGCTGCTTCCTGTCACAGGAGCCCACACACTCCTCTGACGGGGATGTGCATTACCAGCCATTACACATACTGTGGCTGCACGTTACTGCTGTAGATTTGTATACACTTATTATTCTAATTTTCTCTAGGACATTAGGGATTCATGTAAGAGACCAACATCTGTATGACCGGCTCCATTGCAGCTGCTGTTCTCTGCTGTCAGCCATTATCAGTGTCCAGAACTGTTACTCTAATCTGTACTTGTTTTGCTTTTGATGGAACTTGTGAAAAACTTTGGCTTCAGGGCCTCAATTTCTGTCACGAATCCTAACTCTTAAAGGGATTGTCTCATTACAATAATTCATCTCACCTCAGTCCTGTTTTCTCGGTTAACTTTTTGAATTCAGTGTTTACTGGCCGACAGTGACGAGCTGCTAAGGGCACCAGGTCTGTAGCTATAGCGACCTGAGGACCTGATGCAGCACATACAAGAGGGGATATCTAGGAATTGGTAGGACACGGATAATGGACACATATTGCAAAGTGACTTATTTTTGGAAGATTTTTAACATAAAAAGCAATCCTTATAGTGAGACAACCCCGTTGTTGTTTTTTTTTTTTTTTTGTCTCTGTTTTCCAAGAGCCAAACCTTTTTTAATTTTTCCTTCTACGTAGACATGAGGGCTTTTATTTAGACAAGATATTTATCATAAGATGAACTTTCTAATGCTGTATTTTTATCGTAACATTGAATATATTGCGAAACAGCCAAAAATTGGGGCAAAATACGGGAAAACAAAGTACTTCCTATGGCAGCATAAACAGGTTCCCTGTAACCCTGCTGACCTATTACATAGGTGGTGGGTACTGGCTGCGAATTGCAGGATGGACTCAAACTGAAGTGTGTATATATAAAATGAAAAAAGTAAAATAAATTTTTTTGCTATCAAGGAGTGCTGCGATTTTCATTGTATGTATATATCATATAAACATACATGTACACACACACACACATATTACATACATACATACATGCAGTCCCTGGATTACGAACGGGATAGGGACTGTAGATTTGTTGTTAAGTTGATCTCGCCGAAACAGGTATACTTATTAAATGTAACTCCAGCACCAGAGGTTTTATTTATTTATTTTTTTTATTTTTTTTTATTTTTTTTAGTTTTGGATAGTGCAGGGAAGGGTTTTTACATTTGTTCTGCTGTCTGTGCCACTGATAACAAGATTTCACCTCATGTGCTGCTGTGGCATGCTGGAACTTGCTTTTCCACAGCTTCTATATGCTGTGGAACATGGAACTACAAGTGCCAGCATGCCTCATAAGTCTCCGTTTGTAACTAGGGGACAGATGTAAGTCGGAACGATGTAATTCGGGGCTGTGTGTGTGTTGTGTGTGTATATATATATATATATATATATATATATATATATATATATATATATATATATTTTTTTTAAAAGTTCGCCCCGCTTTTGCATCTGTAAAAGTCGGATCTAATAAAATACATCACCATTTATCCATACCCTGAACTCCGTAGAAGAAAAAAAAATTCCAAACGCCAAAATTGCCTTTTTTTGGGGTCATTTCACATCCCCTAAAAATTTGGAATACAAGTAATATCAAAAGTTGCATTTATTCCAAGATGGTACCAATAAAAAGTACACTGCAGCTCGCAAAAAATGCATCAACACTCAGGACTGTAGGGGGAAGTACAAAAATTATTTTTTAATTCATTGGTGTCAGAAAATGGCGCTGCGGCGTATAATCACAGAAATGGAAGATGTCTGGATTTTTCTTTTTTTCACGGCACTAAAACGTGAAGAGAACCCTACATATTTGCTACTTTTGGAATCGTATCGATCTGCAAAATACATATAACACCTCATTTATACCAAAGAGTGAACGCTGTGAAAACAAAGCTCCCACAATTTTGGTGTTTGACATTGAGGGAAGCTGAGCCCTATGAGATATAGGGTTATGATTTTGAGCAGGATTTCTGAGTGAAAAGTAGAGAATATAGGAAACCGAAAGTGAAACTACTTCTAGAACCGCCCACATAGTGATTAAAAACAAAATATGGTCAGCACATCCATTTTGAAAAATAAGTATATAGGTCCGTGCTGGTGTGGCAGCCAAAAGCAATGCAAACACAATATCAGCAGAACTCTACAAGCACTAAAAGCAGTCAAAGGGGACATAGGAATTTTTTTGAAAAACATTTCTGCTACTTTGCAATATATGAAAATTGAGGTTCTTGGTGTACGTTTTTGATCAAAACTGTAAATGCTCATCTAGCAATGGCATCTGAATTGAGGTCACCTTGCCGTTTGTAGATGGGCATTTACAATTTTGATCAAAAATGTACACGAAGAACCTCTCAAGTTTCATATATTTCAAAGCAGCAGAAATGTTTTTCAAAAAAATTCCTATGTCCCCTTTTGTCTGTTCTTTAGTGTTTGTAGAGAGTCCTGCTGATATTGTGCTGTGTTCACATATAGTGATTGACAGTTTGCTTTGTACACACGCTGATGCAGAGAAAGCTGTCACTGTATGTGGATGAGGTCTGACTTCCACTGTCTCTTAAGAAGCCCGGACAATATTTTCTGTGCTTTCTGCTCAGAAATCCTGCTCCAGATCATATAACCCTATATATCACAGAGCTCAGCTTATCTCTTCCATCATATACCCCTATATATCACATAGCTCAGCTCCTCTCCTCTATCATATAACCCTATATATCACAGAGCTCAGCTTCTCTCCCTCTATCATATAACCAGGGCTGTGGAGTCGGAGTCGTGGAGTCGGTGCCTATTTTGCAGGAGTCGGAGTCGTCATAAAAGGGACTGACTCCGACTCCCAAAATATATAATAAGTTGGTCCAGTTAGTTCGATGCAAAGAGCAAGAGGAATTGGGTCCGGCCATTGCTACTGCTCCCATATCTTCAGCCTCATCACATGAGGAGTGTAACTGATGACATGGAGCAGGCAAAGCGCTGCCCCAGGGGAAAAGATTCCGCTCCCAGGGCAAACAGATTTCAGCAAAATTTTTCACCTGCCTTGAAAGAAGTAGAAGAGTTCAACCACTCATCAAAACTGACTGTGGCTGAGGCAATTCCTTTATACCCCGACATTGTTAGGCTGGGTTCACACGGCTTAAATGCAGGGCGTAATTACGCCCTGCATTTAAGCCGTGTGGCCGGGGGCGGAGCAGGAGCGGGGGGCCGGCACCTCGCCGGCCCATAGACGTGCATTACCAGCGGTGCGGATACGCCGCTGGTAATTCACATGTCACTTATCTCCTCCTTCGGCGTATTCGCCGAGCAGGGAGAGGAGACGTAATCCATAGTTCTCTATGAGAACTGTGGATTACCGTAATGACTTGGACGTATTCCAAACGTAATTTGTGCACTCCGGTGCGTAATTACGGAATGAAATACGTCCAATTTAAAGCCGTGTGACCATTGCCTTAGAGATGTTGCCCCTGTGGTCACCGCTTTACCCCGAACCCAAGTTAGTGTAGAGAGGCCGTTCTCTAGCATGGAAATAATAAGATCAGATGTGAGGTCATGTATGCAGGATCTGATGGAGGCGATACTATTTCTCAGAACAAATTCAGAGACGCCACAAATGTTCCTGCAGTGTTTTGCATATTTACAATTTTTTTGTGTTCTAAAGTCATATCCAATAAATATATTTTACACTGACAAGCAAAATGGTAACAATGGTTTGAATTTGTGACTTTCAGGCTCCATATCTCCCCATCCACTACAGCTTAGTACATGAGGCTACTGTCATTTTATATATAGTCATCTTACATATCTTATACATAAATTTGACTTGCAAGTATTTAGCATCTGCTTAGTTCTGCAGATTCTTTCCTGTAACTGCATTGTTACTGTTTTGCTACTAAAAATCAAAATGTTAATTTTTATTATTTTGTTAGTATTTGGGAAATCCACCTTTTGGTTTTCAATACTGCCTGAATCCTTCTGGGCTCTGAATCAGATTCCAGCATATCTTGACCAAAATCTGATCCCAGGTCTCTTCCACACATTCCCAATGTTGGTGCAGACTGGACTTGGATACAAATAAGGCCATGTTCACACAGCACGGGTTTTCGGCCGGTTTCTCAGCCGGTTTGCGGTTTTTCAGACCGCCTGAAAAACTGGCCGAAAATGAGCACAATGTTGCTCTATGGAAAACCTGTGCAGCAGTCCCCACTGCACGGGTTTTCCGCCCGGTGGTTTCGTCGCCGGCGGCAAAACATTGAACATGCACTATCTTCCATCCAGTTTCCGGACAGAACATGTGCTGCTCAATGGGAGGGCTATTCTCCGCTCATCGCGGAGAAAAGCCGTCCCCCCCGCGGCTGTGGGGACGGGCGCGAAACAGGACAAATACCGTCCGGCAAACCGGCCGGTATTTGTCCTGTGCCGTGTGAACGCGCCCTAAGGATTTTTCTTCAACTTTACCGACAAGTGATCAAAAGATCAAAACATTATTACCCTTTTGCTTGTCAGTGTCTGTTCTACCTAAATAGCTTGATTATTGTATCATAAGGTGATAAACAGCCTGATGTTACCATTTTACTACAGTAAAGTTATCACTTAAACATGCGCCGTGTATGAGGGAGTCGGAGGTTTGGGAAATTGAGGAGTCGGAGTCGGGGCTTTGGCTTGCCGACTCCACAGCCCTGCATATAACCCTATATATCACAGAGCTCAGCTTCTCTCCCTTTATCATATAACCCTGTATATCACAGAGCTCAGCTTCTCTCCCTTTATCATATAACCCTGTATATCACATAGCTTAGCTTCTCTCTCTCTATCATATCACCCTGTATATCACTGAGCTTAGCTTCTCTCTCTCTATCATATAACCCTATATATCACAGAGCTCAACTTCCCTCCTCTATTATATAACCCTATATATCCCAGAGCTCAGCTTCTCTCCTCTATCATATAATCCTATATATCACAGAGCTCAGCTCCTCTTCTCTATCGTAAAACCCTACATATCACAGAGCTCAGCTTCTCTCCTCTATCATATAACCCTATATATATCACAGAGCTCAGCTCCTCTTCTATATCATATAACCCTATATATCACAGAGCTCAGCTTCTCTCCCTCTATCATATAACCCTATATATCACAGAGCTCAGCTTCTCTCCCTCTATCCCATAACCCTATATATCACAGAGCTCAGCTTCTCTCCTCCATCACAGCCTTCTCTGAGACAGGGCAGCATAAACCACCTGACAGGTTTCCTTTAACTTAAAGGGGTTGTTCAAGTTTTTTATTTTGTTCACATATATTGAGACAACTGGTCCCCTGACAAAATGTAAAACTCCTATTCGCCTCCGTTCCAACACTGCCGCTGTCCGCCTTCTCCTGTTGACTTCTGGCTGCTGTGGTTGGCTCAAGATGTCAGCATTGGCATGTGACTGCTACTGCCCATCAGTGGCTTCTGTGGTTTAAAGTCGACTGCAGCAGCTGCAAGTCAACAGAAGTGCTGGGAGACACGGTGAATGGCCACAGTGGTGGGACAGTGGGGACTATACCATTTTTTTTTTTTTTTTTCCTTTTAGATTCAGGGCACTAGTAAAAAGATTTTTAAAACCTCCCTCCCACTCTGCTCGTACAAATTTAACCTGTACTTACCTCTCCCATCACCACCGTTCCAGCGTTGCCACAGCAGCTGCGTTCTCCCTTGGTCCCTCACTGATGACATCCCATTCATAATCACATGATGCTGCCAGTCTATACCTCCGCAGTTGCATGCCTAAAGGGTCAGTGATTGGTTGTAGCATCATGTGATCTATGAACATGACAGAGAAAAACTTGGAGAATCGCTTGTTGAGAAAGATCTAGGTGTTCTTGTAGATCATAGACTACAGAACAGCATGCAATGTCAATCAGCTGCCTCTGGGGCAAGTAAGATATTGGTGTGTATTAAAAGAGGCATGGACTCGCGGGACAAGGATGTAATTCTACCGCTGTACAAAGCATTGGTGCGACCTCACTTAGAATATGCTGTTCAGTTCTGGGCCCCAGTTTATAGAAGAGATGTAATAGAGCTAGAGAGAGTACAAAGACGAGCAAGCAAACATATAAGGGGAAGGGAGCAGCTTAGTTATGAGGAGTGGTTAGTAGAATTGAAGTTATTTAGTCTTGAGAAATGATGGGTTCGGGGGGGACATGATTAATATATATAAATGGTCCCTACAAAAAGTATGGGGAAAAATTATTTCAAGTGAATCCCCCTCAAAAGACAAGGGGACATTCCCTTTGACTAGAGAAAAAATGATTCAATCTCCAGAGGAGAAGGGCGTTCTTCACTCTAAGAATATGTGGAATAGCCGCCTGAGGAGCTGGTCACAGCAGGAACTGTAAAGAGTTTCAAGAAAGGCTTAGATACCTACCTGGAACTAAACAATATTAATGCGTATGTAGCTATGTAAAATTCTGGATACTGGCTGGTGGAGGCTCTGTGGTCAGATATGGTCTCCACAGGAGCAGATTGGTTCTTGCTTTGTGGGTTTCAGGGCGTTCACCAGTGGAGGCTGGGATTGAGTCCTTGTCTCTCACCCTTGGTTGAACTTGATGCACACGTGTCTTTTTTTTTTCAACCATACTAACTATGTAACATCAGTAAGAAGAGGCTGGAGCTCCTGCAGTGCTGTAACCAGGGTGATGGGAGGGATAAGTGAACTTTCTGAAAGTATTGGAAAACCCTTTTTAAATATATTTAATAAATATAACCTGGACATTCCCTATTAAGTTACTGTTCCCCAGGCTTATGGAGCAGCGCCACTTCTGGTTAACATGACAGGAAGGGATGGTGTTCAGAACATTGTGGAATAAGTTAAAGGGTTTGTCCAGGTAGTATTAAAAATAATGTAATGCTCTATGGGTCCCACTAAAACAGAACCTGATACTCTCCTATCCCTGGTTCCGGCGCTGCGTCTTCCCCGTCTTCTGGTGACATGCTGTCACTGCTGACCGGGTTTGTTACCGCAGCAGCTGCTGGTTGGTTGCAGTGGTCACGTGTCTCTACTTACATCACCGTTTCCCAACAGTGATGCACATGACTACTGTAGCCAATCAGTGACTGCAGCAGTGATGTGCCCATTTGGAGGGTTGATGATAAAAACAGAAGACCAGAGAACCTCGGCACTGGAACAGGGACTATAGGTAGGTGAGTATAAGTTTGTTTTGTTTGTTTTTGTATTGTGGGTCGCCTAGAGTATTACATACATTATTTATACAACATGGACAACCCCTTTAACCTTTGAAAAAAATCTTTAAAGGGGTTTTCCTCACTACAGAGATTAGCTTTCAACATGGAGGGACAGGTAATTGAAGAGTTTTTCTAAATACATTGACCTATTGACTATAACTTTAATCATGAGATAAGAGATTTTATCTGCTTTGAGTGCACTCAGGTTTCTATTTGTACCTGACCATAACTATGTTATCTGAATAGAGCAGAAAGTCACATCACCATGGAGCCGGAGCTCACTCCAAAGCAAACAAAAAACCTATATCTTGGAACAAGGGGTTTGTGCCAAAAAATGAGTTCCTCACCAAACACGCTGAAACACGCCTCTTGAGGATTGAAAAAAGGGGCGTTGTGTTTCTGTGTTTAAAAAAAACAAGTGCCTCCTCTGTGATGTCATCACCTCCCATGCATGCTCCTGATATTCAGTCTCAGTAGTTGAGCAAACATTGTTAATCCACAGAGGATAACTGTATTGTGCACAAGCTATATGCGTTTTATTTCTCCCTCTTATTTGCTCAGGAGAGAAGATAAGCTCAACAGGCAGCCTTCTTTCAGTCCTTCACAAACGGCTGCAGGGGAAGAGGGAGCGGGGCTGAGCAGAGAACCAGGGAGCGTTTGCATGTTTACTCAGATAATTACATTACAACCAGTGTATTCTCTATACAAAAGACACAGAATCTTTCTCCCCAGTCCCTTCAAAGCTTGTTCATGTTCCCTGCCGTCAGATAAGAAGTACAAACAACGCAAGCGCGGCCATATCAGCTCCTGGTCGTGTAATGTAAACTGTCAGGAAACCAAGGGCATGTAAGGAAGGCTGTAGCTCTCAGAGGCTTCACTTTTTTTGATGACTTATATTTAGAAAAGTGATTAAATACCCATTTTGGAGGATCCCACGTCAACATTACATCGTGGCAAAACCCTTTTAATTTCTGTTTGTAGATAAGCAAGTGTTTTCAGTCCTCTCAACACATGCACCTTTTGTTTCCTGAGGATTAGCTCTCCTGATCTTGTCAGTGTAACAGCTTAGCTAGTTAGAGAGAAGCTGAATATGCTATCACTGCTACAGAACCACCCACAGCCCGAGGAGACAGAGAGAGTGTAAAACTGCTTGTGACTCAGTGAAATAGCTTGGTGAGAACCTCTGTATTCCAGCTTAAAGTTATGGTCGATGCCAACTCCGTCATCCGCAGCTGGACATTGCCAGTCTGTACGTATATTTTCAGGAGGAATAACAGAAAGATGACACAACACCTACTTATAAGAACATGCTCCGGAGTTATTTCATGGGGAATACATTTACGTAGTAATCGACTCTGCTACAGGAGCGGCCGGATGTAGATTCCCATGAGGTAGATGCCACGCAGCCAACAACTGTGGTGTAATGACTGTGGAGACCTCCGAGAAGAGACAGTCTCTTGATTGTCTGAACCAGATAACACACTGCTCTGCTGCAGATGACCAGGATTTCTGCCTTGGTTGCAGCCACAGATATTCGCCTTTGTGAATGGAGATAATCGGCAGCGTAGGAGTAGCGGCAGCAGATTGTGTCAGAATCCGGATGGTATGAACATGGCCTCCTTCGTCGGTGCTCTGTGCTGTTACAGGTCACCTGTCAGCAGATTTACGATGACTTCAACTCATTTCCTAAAATCGCCATTGGCTGCGGGCTACAAAGCGAGCGCATGCTCTATAATGTGCAATATTGAGCTGCCGCTTTCACCGCCTGCTGCTAAGCTTCTGACCTATGACATCTCTTGTGTCTGTATAATCTTTCTATTCCTTGTGACATAATAGTTCTGAGCCATCGTGTCTTTGATTTCTATGTTGTGCTGATCCTCTCTTCTTCATCCTGGAAATATTAAATTGGCAGCTGAGTGTTACCCTTTGGCAATAGGCTGTGTCCCTGCACATTCTGTTTGGATAGTGTTTAAGGGTTTTTTCGGGACTATCTTTTTGTTACAGGGATCACAACTGTATTAAATTAAACTTAAAGGGCTTTTGCCACAAAGTAAAATTGACGTGGGAAGTTTGTAAATGAAATAACAAACATTTTCACCATTCATTATTATTAAAAATTCTGCACTGTTTTTGTTTTAGCTGCTCCTTTAGTGATCCATTGCTTACAGCTCGTCTCCAGGGGATACGACCAGGGATGAGAGCTCCTCAGTCCTGGTCAGACATGTTCAGACATCACCTCTCCTCTCAGGCAGCTACTGAGTGTTCAAACCCCAGGTGCTGTCATTGTACTCCTGTCCTCTGTACTCCTTAGTAATAAGTCAGACAGTGCAAATAAATAAAAAAGAAACCTCAATGAGGTATGTGTATTGATAAAGAGGAAAAAAAAAACACCGGTTGGGTTCCTGCAAGGATTTGAACCTAGGACCCTTGTGCCTGGAGGCAAAAACTTTACCTCTCAGCTACTCACAATGCTTTACATAAACAGACCTTTCTTTGACTACAGAGGGGAAAGGCCTGGTGATGTCAGCTTGCTGGGTCACATGATATGCAATTCAAACAAATCAAACACATGACGCGTTCTGAGAACAGAGCTGAAGAGCAGTATACAGGAGGTATGAAATGAGATTGTGGCAAAACACCTTTAATTAAAAACCTACATGCTGGGCAGAGCAAGGCAAAAAGCACCCCGTGCAAACCGTGCGACTTTTGTTGATCATATGGCCTCAATGAACGTTTTGTCATCACTCAGTGGATGTGCTTTTAATCCAGGCTCAGCTCAGGAACACTCCACTGTAGTGGGTGTGACCTGAGCAGAGAACGATCTGGCTGCATTCACTCTTTCCAGTCTGTAGTTTGCAAGTGAATAGAAGGAATTTCATTAGTCTTGATGGGGGCGGTGGAGTCCTTCTAGCATAATTTGAGCAGAGGACAGCAGTTCAGAGCTGGGGGTTGTGTACTGCTGTCATGAAAATGATGACTGCAGCTCTGTACGCTTTACATAGTGACTCATGAGTCCTAGCTATCATCATTATCATGACCACAAATACAGAGCTGGGGGGCAGATTACACACTAATGTCAGCACATAGACCCTAGCAGTGATAACTGTAGAGGGAAGGCCGAGATTGCAGTGCAGTCTGGGAATTGTAGGAAAGAGATGTTGGAGAACTATTGACCCTCCCACAAGCAGGAAGTTTCACTGCAAAAAGTGGATCATATCTTTTGATAAATAAGGAGGCAAAAGAAAAACACATGAAGGTAGTGGAATATCTTTACTTTTCAGTAAAAATGCTGTTTATAGTGTTCTTGAAAATCTTTAAACTCCTGGAAAACCCCCTTAATTTACTCATATTTCCAAAAGGAGTAACAGAGAGCTGGCAACGCACAGAGCGGCATCTGGTCAACGTTGTATATTATTGACCATGCCTGCCCTGTATTCTGCAGCTAATAAACAATGGGGCACATTTATGAAGGCGGTTACACCAGACTGTTTGCGCCACAAAAATCCTGGCGTCCTTGCTTTACACCACATTTATTGTGTGGTTTAGACTGTTTCTAGCCACTTCTGTGTCTCGTCTGACAAAAGCGGTGTCGCCTCTGTTAAAGCGGGTGGTGGGCTTATCGTGTGCTAAGATTTTGATGCAGTTAGTGGCGTAAATTTTTGATTCCTGGAGGTCCCACTGCTGGAACCTCCACCGGTTGCTAAAAAGGGGTCCCCGGCATCTTGTCCTTCCTCAGGTTTGAGCATGCGCACTACTGCTCTATTCAAAGTCTAGTGGAGCGATGGAGATACCCGGGCACTGTACTCGCCCATCTCCATCGCTCCTATAGACTTGAACAGAGCAGCAGTGGGGATGTGCGGTCTCTCCATGTGTTTCGTGGCACAACCCCTTTATGTAAAGCTGTGCATGCAGTTCTCCTGTCTGAAAGAATTGTCTTCGTGTGTGTGTATAATGTATATTCGGCAGCAACAAGAAAATCTTATAATTGAGAATAGTTTTTATAGGGGTTTTCTTACAATCTCACTATTTAAAGGGGATGTATCGCTTCATCAGTTCTGCTGTTGTAGCTTCATTTTCTCAGTTCCTGAAATCCAGGGGCGTTGCTTCCCCTCCCAGCTGGGTGTTTCTTAATTGAAGGGGGATGATATCATCCCCCCTTCACAGTTCATGCTTGCTCCCAAGTCAGTGTGCTCCTCCCCCCTTCTCTGTCTGAGTCCACATGTCCCTGTGTTGTTCCTCTCCCTATGCAGTCTTATTTTGTAAGAGCTGTTTGTTTACATAGCACACCCTGCATTCAGTCTAGACAGTCTTATATGAACTCAGAGCACTGATCCCTTCTCCGCTCACAGCTGGAGGTTTGTTACAGTTGAATCCAGTCTTCTATGAACTCATCTAGAGCAGCACAGATCTGTCTCCCTTCTATGTTTACACGCAGGAGCATTAGGCACCGAGGCACAATTCTGCTGTTTTCTGATTGTAGAAGCAGCTTCAGTGTCAATGAGGAGCTGCTTGCTGTACAGAGTGAAATTGTTGTCGGCCCCTTATTCTGAGTGAGAGGGGCAGGAATGCACGCTCCCGTGAATATGACCAGGGGCCGGACAGAATGTAAATTAGTAGAGCCGTCGGCCAATGAAATGAAAGGAGGTGGAATCCGACCAGCACTGGGGAACTGTGTTTACACAAAACGAAGATAAGGGATCCTGTGAAAACAAGACAGCTTTGCTAATGACATCCAATTGCAAAGTTGCTGGTTTTCACTGTCCCCTTATTCTGAAGACCATTTAATGTAATGATACAACCCCTTTAAAGGAAGGTGGTAAAGTTCTAGGTACTGAGGGTCCTACTGGTGCCCTTTAATCACTACAGTGGAGGCCCTTAGGCTTCTGTTTTTTCTCTGTGAGGTTGGCAAGTGATTTCTCAATCGCAATGAGAAGGGACAATGTACTAGGGGCCCCCACCGTTGTGATTGTGGGGGCTTTCAGAGCTCGGACTCCTCAAACATCAGACATTTACTTTATATAGATGATCCATGTTAATTGTGGGAAAAGTTTGAAGAAGAAAAAAAAAACAGAGATTTGTCATATGGTTATTTTTCATATTGAAGTCATTGCCCATTTGAAAACAAATAATCCCCTCCCCTGGGATCCAGCGCTGCGCCGGCCTTACTCTCCTCTGAACTTCTCTTTAGTTCTTGCTTCTTCCAAATGGGGACACCACCACTCCAGCCGTCTGATGTCCCTGTTCAGATAAACTCTCCAAACCATAACATCAGGCAGGGACGTGACCGCTGCAGCCGTGACATCCCGTGTGGAAGACGCCAGAAGAAAATAGAAGACTGGCGGAGAGTAATGGAATGTTGACCCGGCTGATTTGGACGCTGAGTTTTCCGCATCCAAATCCACGTCAAAACCTTGCCTGAAAAGCGCCTTTTTGGACGAGGTTTTCCAACACTGTTTTCTTTCTGAAACGCTCATACAAATTAATAGCCAAGGCAAAAACGGCAGAGAAAAAAAGCATCCAAGGGATTGGAAGAGGTTTTCAAACTCCTCCATTGATTCCTGGGGCGATTTGGATTATTAAAATCGCTTCCAGATTTGACACAACTCTTTTTCAGCTCTGAATTGTGTGTGTGTGTGTGTGTGTGTGTGTGTGTGTGTGTGTGTGTGTGTGTATACTTCAGTGCTGTTTTACATTACAATCAATGAAAATGAACCTGGGGCTTTTTGATGTTGTTTTGGGCAAGGAAATGCACCGAAAACGGCATTAAAATTAGCTGTGTGAATTCAACCTCAGACGGCACTGTGCTGCATCTGAGGTGAGGGGAGGGGGGGTGGTATGATTTTTTTTTTTTTTATTTTTTTTTAAATGGCCATTAGTATCATTTAAGTAAAAAAAAAAAAAATGATGGACAACACCTTTAAGGCCATATCACCCTGCTCTGATGGGAATTAGGATAAACATGGGTGTTGGTTAGTATGGATATGACGTCTTGTGTGAGCTCTTCTTTGGAGACTTCACTGTAGGGGGTTGTTCACACAGTATCTTATGGGACGTAAAGATGCGTGTACAGGCAGTCCCCAACTTACACCGTTCCGACTTACATCTGTCCCCTAGTTACAAACACTTATGGGGAATGCTGGCACTTATAGTTCCATGTTCCACAGCAGATAGTAGCCGTAGAACGACATGTTCCAGCATGCCACAGCAGCACATGAGGTGAAATCTTCTTAAGAAGGGCACAGACAGCAAAACAAATGCAAAAACCTTTCCTTGCACTATCCAAAACTAAAAAGAAACCTTTTGTACTGGAGTTACATTTAATAAATCTACCTGTTCCGACTTGCATACAAATTCAACTTAAGAACAAACCTTCAGTCTCTATCCTGATTGTAACCCGGGGACTGCCTGTATTTCAGGTTTAATTTTGCTGAATTATGCCCCACACAATGTTCACCTCGCTTCTTATAAAGCACAATGTAAAATACGCGCAGCCAATCAGATGACGTGTATTTTAAACTTTTTGCACGCGTCTGAAAAGAATTGACAACTGTGGTAGTAAGGTACAGGAGGCAGCTATGTGCCTCTGGCCATTGAGCACCATATTTGCTTTGAAGTTCCACGCTTGCAAACATGTCGTTTCAACATAAAACAAGCGGTGTTTACGGCCTTACACAAGCCATTCATGTTTGTCTTCCATCATTTTCTTTCAGGTCGACTCTCACTACTGCCCCAGCTGCCTAGAAAACATGCCGTCGGCTGAGGCCAAGCTGAAGAAGAACAGGTTTGTCATTCTTCCTCAATTTGTGGTTTTACTTTGTACCCAATGACTGCTTCATGGCTCATACATTTGTGTTCTAATTTTGTTACATTACGAGGTTGTGTGTAGTCCACATATCTACACTTTATTAGATTAATCATAAGGCTTTATGATTGTCACAAAATGACGCTCGTGACCACGAAGACAGTCACTGAGCAGTAAGTATTGGAGCCCTTTATTTCAAGTCCGGGAAAGTGCCGCTGCTTACTCTGTGCCGGGATTTATCGCATCATCGTTTCATTGTACTTTCAATTTCTCAGTTCCTAAAATCCAGGGGCGTTTCTTCCCCTCCCCTCTGGATGTTTCTTCATTGAAGGGGGATGACATCATCTCCCCCCCCCCCCCTTCACTGTTCGTGCTCGCTCCCGAGTCAGTGTGTTTGTTTGAGATCAGTGGGAGGGAATGGCACATACCCCCCCCCCCCTCTCTGTCTGAGTCCACATGTCACTTTGTCGTTCCTCTCCCTATGCAGTCTTATTTTGTAAGAGCTGTTTACATACCACAGCCCTGCATTCAGTCTAGACAGTCTTCTATGAACTCAGAGCACTGATCTCTTCTCCTCTCACAGCTGGAGGTTTGTTACAGTTGAATCCAGTCTTCTATGAACTCATCCAGAGCAGCACAGATCTGTCTCCCTTCTATGTTTACACGCAGGAGCATTAGGCACCGAGGCACAATTCTGCTGTTTTCTGATTGTAGAAGCAGCTGCAGTGTCACTGTGCAGCTGCTGGCTGAGTGAAATGTTGCCGGCCCCCTATTCTGAGTGAGAGAGGCAGGAATGCACGCTCCCGTGAATACGACCAGGGGCCGGACAGAATGTAAATTAGTAGAGCCGTCAGCCAATGAAATGAAAGGAGATGGAATCCGACCACTGGGGAACTGTGTTTGCAGAAACAGAAGATAAGGGATCCTGTGAAAACAAGACAGCTTTACAAATGACATCCAATTACAAAGTTGCTTGTTTTCACTGTCCCCTTATTCTGAAGACCATTTAATGTAATGATACAACCCCTTTCAAAGGGAACTCGGAAGAAACAAAGCCAATCAAACTCCCCTCTCAGGGTTCACACAATGTATAGTACGCGCGGCAATGGCCAGCGCATACTTCTGGTTCATCATCAGGCAGGGAACCAGATCAAACCAGCTTTGTGGAAGCTGGAAAAACTTCTAGAAAGTAATAGAGGGTCTCTGCACTGGAAACTTCCAGAATGTTCTAGCAGTGTTTAAAGACCGTATTCCTGTGGAACAGGGTGAGAAAAACTAACAATAAAAGCGGGGGGGGGCCCGGGCACCCTTACCGGGGGCGCTGTCAAAGGGTTTTCCCCGTTAAAAACTGGTGCATAACGAGCTTTTTTCTTGCGGAAACTTGGGGAAACGGGCAGGATTGCCAGAGGGAGGTTAAAAAGACTTCTTGAAGCTGCGTGGGGGGTGGTTTAGGGGCGTAGGGAAATTTTTTCCGAATAGGGAAAAAAATTTGTGGCCGTTTCTGGCCAGGGCCCTCCCTCTCGCTTTTTTCCCAATCCCCCATTCCCCGCTATCGGGACCCCGCTTTGATGTTGTACACAAAAACCAAATTGACATGGTCAACCCTTTTAAGACCTTCTAAATTCCAAACCCTGCCCACCCCCCCCCCCCCCCTCCCCCTTCCCCCCCCTATTTGCTCCTACGGGATCATTTTCCCCTTTCAGCCCCTGCGTCCCCGGGATATGCCATAAATTCTCCCAGAAATTTGGACACCCTTTTTTTCGCTGCAGGAGATTGAATTGGGTTCAGGGCCCTTTCCCGGGGGGGGAAAAAGGGGCCCCTTTTCCTGAATTTTAAAACCCCCAAAAATTTTTTCAAGATTTTTCCGGGACCGGGTGGCCCCTTGTTTTCGGATTTTTTAAATTACTATCTCCCCCGGACCCCCCTTTCCGCCTCAGGCGCCCCTGGCGCATGTTTGGCCGGTTTTCCCCAACCCCGGAAAAGGGGCCACAAGAATGCAGTAGCAATCGCCCCCCATCGTTTTTGGGAACGGGGGACTTTAAAAATGATGCTAAACTTAAAACAACAGGTTTAAACCCCCTTTTTGGATTCTCTTGTGCCCCCCGCCGGGTGGGATTTTGCCTGGTAGAAGGCACGGATAACACTTTTAAAAACAATGGAATTATCCCCCCCATGTCGGGCCCCACAAGACTCCTTTTTGGGTTTCCGGCCCCTTTGGACCCCAAAGGGCCTTCGATAGAATATCGTGGTTTTCCTCCCCCGTCA
The DNA here is from genome assembly GCA_025379985.1 of Phyllomedusa bahiana. Taxonomy (NCBI): domain Eukaryota; kingdom Metazoa; phylum Chordata; class Amphibia; order Anura; family Hylidae; genus Phyllomedusa; species Phyllomedusa bahiana. The sequence goes on along the minus strand of JAODAL010008707.1, from coordinate 84,494 downwards.
AACCTTGGCCACAGGGGTTTTGGGCCCAAACCCCCTTTAAAAAATTTCAGCCTTGTATATGTCTCCCTCAGCCGTGTGAAGGAAAACGGCCCCTCCGAGCCGTTCCCCCAATTTTAAATTTGGAAAAGGGCAGGGTTCCCCTTTGCCCCCGCTTAGGAACGTTTTGATTTTTAGGAAAACCCGGGCTAGTTTCATTAGATTTAATCCGGATATTAAAGGGAAAACTTTGGGAAAACGCAAGAATACAAATGCTCAGCTTTGCCGAGGACCTTCGGGTCAAAATTTCCCACCCCCCTATCTCGTTTCCCGGGCCCTTGATGGCAGTGATTTCACTTTTTGGGTAGGTGGTCCAATTTTAAAAAGACCCAATTCCTCTAAATCTGAAGCGCTAAATTTTGGTCTCTACTTAAGGGAACAGCCCCTTTTCATCAATTTCCCCTTTTCCCAACAGGGCCCCGAGAGGGGGCATCCGCCCTCGGGATACGTATCTCCGCTGATCTTTCTAAATTATTCTCTGAAAATTTTCCCCGGTCTCTCTGCTCAAGAAAGACAACAGGACCTGGAGGCCTGGGCTTCAAAGGACCTTTCCTGGTTTTGTGGATAGCTGACTGAAAATGCGGTACTCCCGAAATTTTTGCATCTATTCCCAAAAAATCCCTATCAACCCTCCCCTCCTCAACTGGGGAAAAATCTTAAAACGGTTTCTTCTCGCGTTTTTTTTTGGAAAGACCCGTAAAAAAGGATTGCATAGCTTATTGACGGGAAACCAAAAAATTCAGGAGGGGTGGGGCTCCCAGGGTTGCAAGCTTTTATCATTTTTTTTGCAGCATTTGCCGGTTATGGCCCTTGGGGCCCCGGGCCCCAGCAGGAGGGGGCTTGGGTGCGATTGGGGGGGATATATGCCCTCGTCGGTGGCTGTGCTTTCCCCCGGATCTGGACTCCATCGGTCCCTTTAAAAACGTGTCTTCCTTTAGCATGAGACATACCCGAATTTCACTTTTTTCTCCGGGAAATCCCCTTTTAAACGGGTTGAAACGGGCTGGTCCTTCGTCCATTTTCTGATCACCCGGGGTTTTCCCCCCCGGGGCAGCGGGGGCTGTCTTCCCGGAGGGGAAAAAAAGCCTTCCTTTGCGGGGTTTCCCCCAGGTTACGGGAAACCCGGGCGATCCAAAAAACGTGTGGGGCATCCTTTTTTGGGGGTATTTTCCCCTGCCGGGGCCCTTCTACCAGCACATCCGTTGTCCCCCTTTTTCAATAGGATAAAAGCAACATTTGGGCTTGGCAAGGAACTCACTGACTTGAGAGGGGGATCCTGGCTCTTCTAGCCCCCCCTGCCCCTTTCGGGATTTATAAAAAATACTGCCTTCCCGATGGTCAGAGACCCCTGTTCTTCAAAAGTGGTATCCGACGTCCAGATCTAGCAAAATGTGGGAGGGAGAAGGAACCATGTCAATTTTGGGGGGGGTTGCCCCCGGCTTTTGGGGCTTCTGGTCCCATTATTTTTGTAATCAAGGAAGTAAGGGAGTAATGGTCCCTTTTCCAGGGCATGTTGCTTTGTATGTTTGATATCCTTTAAATGATTCAGAAATCCTTTTCCTTTACAGGCCGCAAAATCCTTTTTCCCGAATGGAAATCTTCACACTCCGTCGTGGAAGAATATGGGCAAAATTTGATCCATGCAGAGAATGGGGGAGCTGACTCTCATACCCCCGATAAATTTGTGGCATGTCAAAGAACCTGGTTTCAGGCCCAGTTTAAGACCACCCATTATATCTCTCATTTTTTGCTGAGATCTTGTTTGGGTATCACTGGAATCTGATTTCTCTAGCTAGCCCCCTGCTTTTGAGCCCCCTTGGAGGAGGGGACTGAGAGGATTTTGGTGGGGAGGTGTGGCCCCACCGCAGTCCTGGGAACCCTGCCCCCCCCCCCCCCCCCTTTGTTGTTTATGTGGTTTTTATATTCTTTTTTTTTTTTTTTTGTTTTTTTTTTCGTGTGTCTGGTGATTAGTTTTTTTTTTTTATTACATTGTACTTTAATTTTATGGTGATATTTTTTTCAGGGTCTACATTTGCTCCATTTTACGTGGGCTCGTGATGTATGGCCCATTGTCCTCTTTACTCTTCTTTGATTTTAATTACAGTATTGTATCATATGTTTAGCTTTCATGTTGATGCGGAAAACCCCCATTTTTTTGCTTATGCTCGAATCATTTTTTGGATTACATATTTCTTCACGATTTTTCTTTACCCATTGGGTTTTTATTATGTTCTTCAATAAAGCTTTTCTGAATGAAAAAAAAAACAAAAAAAAAAACTAACAATAGTAACATAAGCAAAGCACTTCCATCAATTATCCATCTTAATAGTGACAGGAAAATTTGAACTTGACGGGCTACATTCCTTTCAAATTTAGAGTTATTGTCCCAAGTTGTTACGCACGCAGCGGTGCCAAATATGTATACTTTTTTTTTTTTTTTAAATTTTGTCATAGTTTAGGACTGGACTTCTGTTAGAACACATTGTACAGTGCTAAAGTTTTAGGCAGGTGTCAAATTTTTTTAGCTAAACCAGTAGAGGCAAACCAAAGAAAAGAGGCCACAGATTGTCGCACAACCAAAATCAATTAACATATAAACATCAATATTTATTAGGGTAGGTTCACACGGCTGAAAACTACCGTGTGTTGTGCGTGCTGCTAAATAGCGGGTGTGACGTCCAAAGTGCTCTGTGCCAGCCCTCATTCACATTTGTTTTCTTTCAATGAGAGCTATGAATTGCTGGACTTCGGGTGTATTGCAGCAAAATTACACCCATAGGTACGGCCCGCAAATATGCTGTGTGAACATACCCTTAGGGACAAAAAACACCAGAAAAGAAAGAAATTATAATTAAGACGCTAACAGCTGAAATTTGTCACGAGGTCTGCAGAAAAGAACCTCAAAGACCTAATCTCGGATTTATATATGGTATCATTTTTGTTTTCTTTCTTTGTCCATCCGATCTTTTTAAAAAAAAAATTTCCCCCTTCCCATTTCAATATCCTTTTTATAAGTGTACCTGTTTAATGTTGTAGAGTACTTAATTTAAATTTATCATAGTGTTGATAAATCTGGTGCATATTTAGTTTAAGTTCACACTTTGTATTTGGCTTAGTTTATGCCACTATTTGTGTGACACGTTGTTTTGGCCCAGAATGTCAAAAGTGCAGCAATGTCCCTTTCAGCGAAGCCGCACCCCCCTTTTGTCAGGTGCAGTGTAGAAGTATATAAAATGGTCTAAAATACATAATAAATGTGACGTAAAACATGTTCACAAATATTTTGCCACAAACTTCCATAGCAAGTCTGCCACAATGTGTTGTCCAGATGGACATAATACAATATTTTTGCAGCTGTATCTCTCCCCAGTAGCATCTACTGATTAGCAGGGCTTCCAGAAGCCAGACTTGTGGTGACCAGTTCATTCCTGCAAGATCTTCTTATTAACTCAAGCCCTTTAAATGGTCCATGAAGCGTATAGATAGCAGTATGATACTGACTGTTTTTTCGTTACTTTTCAGGTGCGCCAACTGCTTTGACTGTCCTTGCTGTATGCACACCCTTTCTACCCGGGCAACAAGCATTCCAGCTCCACTTCCTGATGACCCGGCCAAGACAACCATGAAGAAGGCTTATTACCTCGCTTGTGGCTTTTGCCGCTGGACCTCCAGAGATGTTGGGATGGCTGACAAGTCAGTGGGTCAGTATGATAACTAGGTAACCTAGAAAAGTTTGTGTACACAAGCGGGGACAAAGAACTGTTCTATCTCTGATATAAAGCCAAATCAGAACCACAATGGATTTGGCAACAGTCTTTAACTTTGCTTGTAAAGCTAATCAATGTGGAAAGAATACCCCTTTGAAGGGGTTCTCCAGGAAAGGAAGAAAACTAAATAGATAAACTACATGTGTTTATAAGGAAAAATCCTAAATATCTTTGGCCACTGGGCTCCTTCCTCAGCAGAAACCTGTCCTACAGGACGTAGGACAGACTCGGAGTTACTTCCTGGTTAGGCTGACTGACATAACTGAGCATGTGTGCTGTGCTCAGTCATCCTGAGAAACTTGTAGTATGAAGGATGGCTCTACAGAGTAGAAAGGAGACTGAGGACTGTACACAGACACACATATACCGTATTTTTCGGACTATAAGGCGCACCGGACTATAAGGCGCATTAACATTGAGCGCATTAACATTGAGCGCCGTTCATATATAAGGCGCACCGGACTATAAGGTGCGGCGCATTAAATGAAACAAAGTTCAGAGCGAAAGCCAAACTTTATTCAACACTTTCACAATAACTCTCAACTTGTAAAGTTGTAACAAAAATCAATACACTTACAGTACTTTTTCAGTTCATTCATCCCTCACAAATCCATCAAATTCTTCAGTGTCAGAGTTAAACAGTTGCACGATTTCTGCATCAAGCATTCTCGGGTCCCCCTCATCATTATCTGAGTCAGTCTCGTTGCTGCTGCTTAGCTCTTCAGTGATGATTCCAGCCTTCTTGAAAGCTCGGATGATACTGGAGGCTGATACCTTCTCCCAGGTATCCACGATCCACTTGCACATAGTGGCATAACTCGCACGGCGTTGCCTCCCTGTTTTGGTGAATGTGTGGTCACCTTCTGTCATCCAATTCTCCCATGCAGCTCGCAATTTAACCCCTTAAGCCGAACGCCTGAAAAGTAGTTAATGACCAGAACATTTTTTTAGTTTTGGCCTCCTTGCGTTTAAACAGTTGTAACTTTTTTATTTTTCAATGACGCAGTTGGATGAAGCCTCGTTTTATTCGAGACAAGTTGTACTTTATAGGGAATAGTTTAAGTACACTTATAAATAATTGCTTTATTTTTTTTTTTTTTTTTACAAAAATTTTTTTTTTTTTTTAATTTTTTTTTTACACCATTCACATTTCACACGTAATAACTTGTTAGATTAATTCTACAGGTTATTACGGTCGTGTGGATACCAAATATGTGTAGGTTTTTTTGTGCGTGTAATTTATGTACAATTATTTTTTATTAAATATTTATTTTTTTTATTTTATTCTTTTTTTTACACTTTTTATGGTTTTTTTGTACTTTTTTTTGACTCCCATGAAGGGAGAACTGTTTAACATTTTTTTTTATTTTTTTTTTTAAACTTAGTAATGTATTAGCATATTCATATATGCTAATACATGCTAATCTGTGTCAGTCTGACACAGGCAGTGATTAGGACAGCACACAGTGCATCCTAATCACTGGCTTCTTACACAGACAGCTCTGGGGCCACTCTAGGTCCCCAGAGCTGACTGTGCAGCCGGTCCCTGAGCTCTGTCGGGTGACCGGGCGTTCCGATCACCCGACAGAGCAGGGGATCCCTTTGATTGCGCTGCGGTAACGCACCGCCGCAATCAAAGGGTTAAAGCATCGGGTTGCGGAGGTTTCCTCCGCTCCCCGATGCCTGCAGGAGATGCTCTGGGATCGGGGCTGTGTAGTTCAGCCCCGATCCTAGAGCAGCTGTGGCGCCGGGCGCCGCAAACCCCGATGTCTGCAGCGACGTCAAAAGACGTCGCTGCAGACGAACGACCCGCACCGGCCGCCGTCAAAAGACGGTGCGCGGTCGTTAAGGGGTTAACCTTAAATGCCCTGTTGACACCGATCTCTAGCGGCTGGAGCTCTTTGGTTAATCCACCCGGAATAACAGCAAGCATTGAATTTGTTTTCTTCACTTGGGCTTTGAGTCACAGACCAATAGGGATGGGGATTTGTGAAAAAATCCATCCGGTCTCTTGACATAGACCTCCCTCAGCCACTCACTCATCTTCTCCTCGTCCATCGAGGCCTTTGGGTTAGCCTTGATGATGACACCAGCTGGAAACTGTTCTTTGGGCAAAGTCTTCCTCTTAAAAATTACCATGGGTGGTAGTTTCTGGCCATTAGCCTGACAGGCGAGAACCACAGTGAAAGATGACTTCTCATGTCCTGTGGTATGTATAGATACGGTACTGGTCCCTGTTTTCTCAACAGTACGTTGTACAGGGATATCAAAAGTGAGGGGGACCTCATCCATGTTAGTGATGTGTTCTGGCTGGATATTCTTTTCATTTATCTTGGCTCTGCAGTAGGTGCGGAAACTGGCCAGCTTCTCTTCATAATCCCATGGCAGTTGCTGGCAGACAGTAGTTCTGGTGCAGATGGAGAGATTACGCCTTTTCATGAAACGAAAGCACCATGAAGGACCACCTTGAAAGTCCTTGATCTCCAGTTCGCGTGCTAATGCTGTGGCTTTGAGTCCAATAGACACAGTGGAGACGCTTCTAGCTGCACTTCTCTGTTCAATAACCCCCTGTTCTAGTTTGTCCTCCAGATGTGGCCATCTTGCTTTGTTTCCTCTGAAACTCAGTTTGGTCTTCTTTACCTGGCGCAGGGCATCTTCTTGTTTCCTCCACTTACGCACCATTGATTCATTAATGTTGAATTCTCTGGCAGCTGCTCTATTTCCATGCTCTACTGCATGACTTATAGCTTTAAGCTTAAAATCAGCATCATAAGCATGTCTCTTAACAGGAGGCATTTTTGGTGTAGTGGGTATAAAAAATTTACAGTACGGTATTGAATGCACAGACAATGTTGAAACAGATATTCTGCACACAGAGCTGTACGTATCACCGCACGTAGTGATGCTTCTGACTATGGTAGCCGTATAGGCCATTCTTCATTTTTTCATGCCGTATTGCCGCCGCAGATTGTGGCCGCAAAACGTTCGGATTTACAGTGGTCCTGCCACTTATTGTGCCTTATTTCGCGACCGAATCACCCCATGTAAAGAATGGGTTTTAAATCCGGCGCGAAATACACGCCAGTGGCACTTATTTGCAACTGATTTGTAACTGATTTCAGAACGTATTTACTATTGTAAATCAGTTACAAATCAGTGTCACTAAATTAGCTGTAAATACGTTCTGAACAAAGACTGAAAACTGAAAGTGAAGAATTGATTCATATATAAGGCGCACCGGACTATAAGGCCCCGTTCACACGGCTTATTTGCCGACGGATTGGCGCCGTATTCCGCGCCGGATTTGCGCGAATACGCCGCCAATCCGTCGGAGTCATTACGGTAATCCACTGCTCTCAGAGAGAACAGTGGAATCCGTCGCTCCTCCCCGCTCGGCAAATCCGCCGCGGGGGGAGAAAGTGACATGCACATTATTTACGGCGCGGACGCGCCGTAAACAATGCATGGTCTATGGGGCCGGGAGCGGCGCCCCCGCCGCGCTCCGGCCCCGCCCCCGTCCCGCCCCGTATTCACGGCGGATTTGTGCGCTCAATACGGCGCACAAATCCGCCGTGAATAAGCCGTGTGAACACGGCCTAAGGCGCACTTTCGATTTCTGAGAAAATCTTAGGCTTTTATGTGCGCCTTATAGTCCGAAAAATACGGTATATATAATACATTTGGTGTGAATATAGTATATAGAATCTACAGCTCAGCTGGGAGAAAGCAGCTATTGTGGGAAATGTAGTTTTCATACAGCACCTAGCAACTGTAGCGCCACCCACTAGTCCCTGAGGAGAAAGATCTTACATGGTAATGTTAAGTGATATAGCAGCATCTGTAAGTAGTTCACACACTGGATTGTGACAGTTACTGCTTATCTTTAGTTTTCCTCCATTATAAGTTCTTATTTTTTTTTTCCTCACACAACCCATTTAAGTATCTTGTATATAGTTTATTCTGATTGAGTTGTTTGGCTGTATACCCGTGATATAATACATACTGTACACACACGTCACCTATGCTAGGCTCGGCAATTATGATACTCCTTTGATAGCCTTAAGCTCTTTACTACTGTCCCAGCTCTGTGAAATTCGCTTCATTCTGTTTGTCTGGTTTGCTCAAGTGTTTTAAGTGTTTTTCTATCTAGTCCCAGGCGGTGACCCCCTCTCCCATAGGTTATACGTGTCTTGTCTAATGGCATGCCAGGAGTTGAATTTATTTATTTTTTTTTTTTTGCACTGCTAAACTTGAAGTCATGATGGATCATGCAGTTTATATCTGGGCCAAAAAATGACTCTGTGACTTGTCCTCTGTGTTCTTTGCAGAAGAATAGTCACTTGTCTCCTAGATATGATGTATAAGTGATTTGCTTCACCTCGTTCATTATTGTAACACTGAGCTGCTGAATCCGGAGTGAGGAGGAGTCATTTGACAGTTGTGTGGTGCTTGCTTAGCAGATTAGTAGTAATCTGGCACGTGAAGACCTTGGTGCATATAGGTGTCCTAGAGGGAGTGATGACCTATTAGCCATATTAACAAAACGGCCACTTTGGTGGCCATGGTTGTCTGTCTGTTGCATTGTTGGCAATTCATTTGACAACTCATCAGCTGAATCGCACAATATTTTTTTGTGCAGTTTGGGTAGACCTGACCTCATACTATACCAGGCATCCTCAAACTACGGCCCTGCAGCTGTTGGAAAACTACAACTCCCATCATGCATTTATATAATCTAAAACGGTGGGAATGAAGGGAGTTGTAGTTTCCCAACAGCTGCTGGGCCGCCGTTTGAGGATGCCTGTACTATACTTGGCATAATTTTTCCAGCGCATATTTCTAAAGCGTAGATGTGGGGGGGTCCTTTCACTTCTATTATCCCCGGAGCATAAACCACGGGAAGAAGTGGCATGTCACTTCTTTCACCTGCCGCTCAATACGCATCGGGAAAGCTGGGGTTAATTCATAGCTCTTTATGAGAGCTATGAATTAACGTAGTTACAGGTCGTATTTTGGGGCGTATTGCAGCGCAGTTAGGCCCCAAAATATGGTCTACAGGATGCTGTGTGACCCTATCCTTACAGCTACACACAGGGTTGTGAGAAGGACCTGGCTGAGCCCCCACACAACCAAAAACTATATGAAGAAATTGTCCATCATCGTAAACAAAATAGATCGAAGGCAAAAAAGTGGTTGCACACATGACGGGAGTGGATCATGCAGGGAAGTGTTGTAGAATCCCTTTCTTTGTATTTCTGTTGTTTGAGCCCATTTCCAGCATTGGCTCAAAAAACCACAGTGGCTGTTTAAAAGAAAAAAAAAAAAAAAAGCCATGTTTAAAACCACCCTTAAAGGGGTATTCCATCAGTGCTCTTCCATGAGTGAATTTACTCAGCTATATTCAGAACTCTCATAGAAATGAATGGGGAGAGTGGGTGCAAGCACCACCCTTTCCATTCTCTGAGATGGTCTGCCTGTAGCGAGCGATGTAGTAACCTACAACGTGGAAGAACACTGACGGGTACATCCATTTAAACTAGTCGCATGATATGTTTTCCACAACATTTTTTTTAAAAGTGTATAATATATGTCAGAAGTCCTTGGGGAAACCTGTGCGACTTCAGTGATTACTGTCCCTTTATCTTGGGGTAGTTGTGCTCCTTTTTCAGACACCTCCTGCAGCAGCGCACAGACAGGGGGGACCTTATATAGAGAACAGGGTTTCAGGAGTCTGATTTACCAAACCACAGCCAAGTGTTTGACATACATATATACATTCTTTAAAATGTAGATCTGCTTGTATCTGGCATTATGTGCCCACATCGCTTCCTTTCTTCCCTGTTATTATTCTCTTTTGTAACAGCCTTTGCTTGTGTTTTGCAGCCAGCGGCGGTTGGCAGGAGCCTGAGAATCCCCACACCCAGAGGGTAAGCAAAAGCGCTTTCTGTGTACAGTACAGATCTTGTTACACCGGCTTGTAGTGTCTGTGGGTTATCGGATTACCTTGTACTGGTACAACAACCTTCTGACACAGAACAAGTCATCCAGCACACTCTACAGGCTCTAAAATCAAAGGGCTTTGCCATCAGTCTTTACTCTCTACTGGGCTGTGAGGTATTCAGCAAGCCAAACTAATGAACTAAGGCTCGCAGATTAACCAGTTTAGGGCCAGGCTCTTTGACTTCAGTTTTTAGTGTGAGTCGGGTAAAAAGGGTTGTCCAGCAGAGAAAAATTATTCATAAATAGAGCCAGGGAGGGGAACAGAAGTTGTAGGATGCAATGTTGATTTTCTCATCTCCAACAAGTTAATGAAACAAAAGCCAACAGCAGTGGAGGGTTTACACCATCAAAAGATGTCAATATGTCAGTATAACGTAGCTTGAGCATCAATTACAGCTTGACAATGAGATCTCATGTGGTTCACAAGTCGTGTTACTGAATGCTGTGGCAGGGTATCCCACTCTTCTTGAAGGGCGCCCCTCAGGTCAGCGAGGTTTAGGGCTACAGAGTTAGGAGCTTCTACATGGCAACTCTGCTGATCCCACAGGTTTTCTAGGGGGTTCAGGTCTGGAGAAAGTGCAGGCCACTCCATTAGTGGTATCCCAGTCTCCAACAGCCGTTCCCTAATGAGACAACCTTGATGAGCTGGACAATTGTCATCCATGAAGATGAAATTAGCCCTGTGTTGTTCATGCAGAGGAGCGTAGACCAGCGTAGATGCTCCCTGGCCCATGCAACGCGACTATCTCTTTTCTGTGTGGTGTGGTCAGGTCTAGCATGTAGACCACGGTGATATAAACGGTTATGCCTGGTCTGACGTGACACTTGGTTGCCTCTCACCTCCCTTAAAAGTGCCTGGAGTTGTGCGGCATTCATCATCCGGTTCTGCAGGGCATTGTTTACAATGAAGCAGTCATCAGTGTGTGATGGAGCCAACCCACGTCCACTGCTTTCCTATTGTCCTGTAGCCCATCACAGCCGTGTGCAGGTCTACAATTTTGTCCCTGGTGTCCTTAGACAGCTCTCTGGTCTTGATCATGGTGGAGCGGTTCGAGTGTTGTTGTGTGGACAGGTGTCTTGTATCCAGGTAATGAGTTCAAACAAGTGCAATTAAAGGGGTTTTGCCACGATCTAATGTTGACGTGGGATTCTCCAAAATGGGTATTTAATCAATTTTCTAAATATATGTCATCAAAAAAGTGAAGCCTGTGACTTACATGCCCTTGTCTATGTTAGACACTACCAGGAGTGACAGGAGCTGATCTGGCCGCACTTGTGGTGTTTGCACTTCTTATCTGATGGCAGGGAACATGAACAAGCTTTGAAGGGACTGGGGAGAAAGATCCTGTTTCTTTTGTATAGAGAATCCACTGGTTATAATGTAATTATCTGAGTAAACATGCAGACGCTCTCTGCTCAGCCCCCTCCCTCTCACTCTGCAGCCGTTCCTGAAGGAATGAAAGAAGGCTGCCTGCTGAGCTTCTCTCCTGAACAAATAAGAGGGAGAAATAAAATGCATATAGCTCGTGCACAATACAGTTCTCCTCTGTGGATTAGCAAAACAATGTTTGCTCAACTACAGAGACTGAGTATCAGGAACGTGCATGGAAGGTGAAATGATGACATCACAAAGGACGTACTCAGTGTCGGACTGGGGGGTCTGGGGCCCACAGGGGAATTGATCTTGGGGGAATTGATCTTGGGGGGGCCCACCCTACTGTACATGAAAATATTACCGGCCTCTCGGACATAAATGCGCCCATTTTACCACATAATACAGTGTGCAAAACAGAACTGTATTGTGTAGTACAATAGCAAGGGACTCACATATCTGTCTATCTCACATTTGTCAGTCTAACATATCATAGACACAGGGCTAAATAGCTCCATCCATATCCCCCTCCACCCACATACAATATCCCTCTCCACCCACATACAATATCCCCCTCCACCCACATACAATAACCCCTCCACCCACCTACCAATTCCCCCTCCACCCACATACAATATCCCCCTCCACCCACATACAATATCCCCCTCCACCCACATACAATATCCCCCTCCACCCACACTACAATATCCCCTCCACCCACATACAATATCCCCCCCCACCCACATACAATATCCCCCGCCCCTAGTCCACATACAGTATCCCCTCCACCCACATACAATATCCCCCTCCACCCACATACACTATCCCCCTCCACCCACATACAAATATCTCCTCCACCCACATACAATATCCCCTCCACGTTTCCCTTGGTCACACACCTATCCAATATAGAAGTAAAATAACCCCTCAAATTAGGGACTCACCGGAGACGTCCTATCTGATGAGTCGTTCTCTTCTTCATGAGTCGTTCTTATTCCCTTTTCCTCTGCATCCGTTCCACACCGCCATGAGGGATTGTCCCGGCCACAAGCTCATCCCTGCAGAAATTACACACAAAATATCTTAGAATCCTCAATTTTCCAGCATCCTCTTTACCTATTTCCACCTCTCTACAAAACTACCCAGGGTTGGGAGAGCGGGTACAAGCCATAATTAGAGGTTTGTAATCCTAAAAGGGTTTTGGGAAGGGGGGAGAGGACTAAAACCCCCTGAGATTAATGTACAAACTACAGGGGTGCTCCCCTAACATTATATTTACCAGGTAGGTAGACAAGACCCTAGGTAGGTAGGCAAATCGGCAAGGCCCCAGTCTGTAGGTAGGTGGTTTCCCCCCAGTTAGGTAAGCTGTAGGTAGTTAGGGTCCCCTTTATTAGGCTGCAAGCAGTTGGGACCCCCTTTAGGTAGTTTTACAGGCAGTTAGGGCTTCCATGAAGTAGTATACAGGCAGTTAGGGCCTCCTTTAGGTAGTATACAGGTGTTGGGGCCTCCTTTAGTAGTGTGCAGGAAGTAGCCCCCCCTTTAGCTTTCTGTGTAGGTAGTCAGGGCCCCTTTAGTATTTAGGTAGCCAGGGGCCCCATTGTAGTCAGGGCCCCCCTGTAGGTCGTCGGGGCGTCCCTTGTAGTCAAGGCTTCCCTTTAGGTAGCCAGGGCCCCCCCTTGTAGTCAGGGCCCCCTGTAGTCAGGGCGCCCCTTGTAGTCAGGGCCCCCCTGGTAGTCAGGGCCCCCCTGAAGGTAGCCAGGGCCCCCCTGAAGGTAGCCAGGGCCCCCCTGAAGGTAGCCAGGGCCCCCCTGAAGGTAGCCAGGGCCCCCCTGAAGGTAGCCAGGGCCCCTCTGAAGGTAGCCAGGGCCCCCCTTGGAGCCAGAGCCCCCCTTGGAGCCCGACCCCCCCCTTGTAGTCAGAGCTCCCTTGTAGCCAGGGGCCCCCTTGTAGCCAGGGGCCCCTTGTAGTCAGAGCTCCCCTTTTTGCCAGGGCCCCCCTTGTAGTCAGGGCCCCCCTTGTAGCCAGAGCCCCCCTTGTAGTCAGAGCCCCCCTTGTAGTCAGAGCCCCCGCTGTAGTCAGAGCCCCCCGCTGTAGTCAGAGCCCCCCTTGTAGTCAAAGCCCCCCCCCCTTGTAGTCAGAGCCCCCCCCTTGTAAATCAGAGCCCCCCCCCCTTGTAGTCAGAGCCCCCCCCCCCCTTGTAGTCAGAGCCCCCCCCCCTTGTAGTCAGAGCCCCCCCCTTGTAGTCAAAGCCCCCCTTGTAGTCAAAGCCCCCCTTGTAGTCAAAGCCCCCCTTGTAGCCAGAGCCCCCCCCCTGTAGTCAGAGCCCCACTTGTAGCCAGGGGCCCCCGGTAGCCAGAGGCCCCCGGTAGCCAGAGGCCCCCCTGTAGTCAGCGCCCCCCTTGTAGGTAGTTTTAAAAAAAAAAAAAAAAAACAAACAAATCACTTACCTGGCTCCCGGCCTCCCCCCCGCTCTGGCGTGCCGCCGGCTCCGTACTGGCGCCCCGAAAAGGCGGCGCGGTGAAGTGGCTCACCCCGCGCCTACGTCAGCAGTAGGGGCCGGCGCCCGGCAGGCTGAAGGCCGAATGGGTTCAGGCTGCCGGGGGGAGCAGCGGAGCGCAGCGCTAGTGGCGCTGTGCTCCGCTGACACCGCGCAGCCTCGGGAGTCGGGGACATTAGTCCTCGGCTACCGGGCCGGTCTCTGAGCGCTCGGGACGCGGGTCCCGGGCGCTCAGGGACCGGATGCGCGGACGGGCCCCGGGGAGCGACGGCACTACCTCCGGGGCCCCCAGCGGCTCGGGGGGGGGCCCACCGGGGGGTCCCCCGGTCCCCGGCGGCCCAGTCCGAGCCTGGACGTACTTGTCATTTTAAACACAGAAACACAACGCCCCTTTTTCCAGGCCTAAAGAGGGGAGTATCAGCCTGTTAGGTGAGGAACTCACTTCTTGGCAAAACCCCTTTAATACTGGTAATGAGTGCAGAGTAGGAGAGATTTTTAAAGAAAAACTAACAGATCTGTGAGAGCCAGAATTCTTATAAAATACTTATTACTTATAAATACATTTTTTAGATTCTGCCTCTCGCAGTTGAAGTGTACCTGCGATAAACATTACAGACCTCTCCGTTCTTTGTAGGTGGGAAAACTTGCGAAATCCCTTCTATATAAATAACTATTTTCCCCACTGTGTGTATATGCATGCAGAGCCCCCTCCACAGTGTTGCTACTGCTGCTGTTGTTCCAGCCTGGAACTTGTACAGTCTGTGGTAACTATTTTAGGTCATTTGGTCTGAATACCAACATTAAGTATTCAACATTAAGCTGTCAAACACTCCAGTCATTGTGAATTATAAGCTAAAGAGCTAGGAACATGGAGCAACAATCAATGCAGCCCAAGTGAGTAAAGTGGAGCAGCAGCAATCGGGATGCTGGAGCCATGATAAGCACAGCAGGAGACCCGGTTGAAGAGCACCGACGTGACAGCAGCTGCAGATCAATAGCCGCTAAAGGATAGGACTTGTCAGGCGTTGTTAGCCGTTCCACTTCCAATGATTGCCTGGGAGGAAGGTGCTCCAGGCATGATTGCTTAGCCTGGGAGGAGGCCTGGAGAGCTGATATCTGCTCGCTCCCACACAATGCATCATGTGAGGGTTCGGAGCGAGCACAGTGTGGGATCGTGTCTCAGAGTGAAGATACGCCCTGCTGGAAGGAGAAACTTGGCCCCTTCTTTCAGAATCTGATGCTAAAAACCACTGAGAAGCCTGAAAAACGTCGAGAGCTCTTTTAAGGGATGGTTTCATCAGGGCTGTGGAGTCGGCACGTCAAAGCCCCGACTCCTCAATTTTGCAAACCTCCAACTCTGGACTCCGACTCCTGACTCCCTCACATATGGCGCATGTTTAAGTGATAACTTTACCGTAGTAAAATGGTAACAGCAGGCTGTTTACCACCTTATGATACAATAATCAAGCTATTTAGGTAGAACAGACACGGACAAGCCAAAGGGTAACAATGTTTTGATCTTTTGAACACTTGTGGGTAGAGTTGAAGAAAAAGTTGTATTTGTATCCAAGTCCAGTCTGCACCAACATTGGGAATGTGTAGAAGAGACCTGGGATCAGATTTTGGTTAAGACATGATTGAATCTGATTCAGAGCCCAGAAGGATTCAGGCAGTATTGAAAACCAAAGGTGGATTTCCCAAATACTAACAAAATAATAAAAAATTAACATTAGGAGCAAAACGGTAACAATGCAGTTACAGGAAAGAATCTGCAGAACTAAGCAGATGCTAAATACTTGCAGGTCAAATTTATGTATAAGATATATGTAACATGACTGTATATAAAATGACAGTAGCCTCATGTACAAAGCTATAGTGGATGGAGAGTTATGTAGCCTGAAAGTCACAAGTTCAAAACATTGTTACCATTTTGCTTGTCAGTGTAAAATATATTTATTGGATATGACTTTAGAACACAAAAAAATTGTAAATAAGCAAAACGCTGCGGGAACATTTGTGGAGTCTCTGAATTTGTTCTGAGAAATAGTATTGCCTCCATCAGATCCTGCATACATGACCTCACATCTGATCTCATTTATTTCCAAGCTAGAGAACGGCCTCTCTACACTAACTTGGGTTAGGGGCAAAGCGGTGACCACAGGGGCAACATCTCTAACAATGTCAGGGTATAAATGAATAGCATAATCCACAGTAATTTTTTTTTTTTTTTTTTAACATATGTTTATTCGGTTTCTCAAGGACTTCACAGTAAGTTGATTACAAAATATGAGCAATACTTAGATGAGAGGTAAACATAATAAGGTATTAGCAGCAATAACAACGGATGTTGATGCGAGCTGTAAGCCTTCAGAGTAGAGCGTCGCACGCCTTTAAAAGGGCGAGCGAAGTTCCACAGACAGTCCAAACTAGAAACCAATTTTCAAATTGTAAACATTGAAAGTATACGAACAGACCTACAAGAAAAACAAACATCCACCACAAGCACTCCAGCAAATGAGAAGGGGAGGGAAAAAAAAAGGGAATAAAGGGGGAGGGATTTGAGGAGGAAATGAGGGGGATTTTACCCCCCAGAGACACAGGTATCTCGTCCAAGAACTGTGAACGTTAATCAAAGTTAACTTGCATAGAAATTCACGGTTTGTAGGCTAAGGCAGGTGTAGACGTCCCAAGGATCCCGCCAAGGTGCCTTCAAGATACCATTTGGAAAATCAAAAAAGGGGAGACCAAAGACTTAATGTCTTCTGTAGACATGAAGGCTTCTATGTAGGGCTTCCAAGTGGTGAAAAAATTTTCAGTTAGTTTAGCTATTTCCACTTCCAGTCTTTCGAGGTCAAGGTACGTTTTGGTCAGTCGCAGAACCTCCCCTACTCCTGGTATAGAGGTCTCCAACCAGTTGTTTAGGATGCAATGTTTCGCCGCGAGGAGAAGAATATGGAGAAGTGTGTGGTATTTGCTCAGACCATTTAGGTCATGAAAGAGGCAGAAGGCAGGAGATAACGGGATGTCCAACTCCCATTTTAGGTTTAGGGTGTCACTCGGTTCTCCCCAGAATCTCTGTGAGTGGGAACATGACCAGGTCTGTCTTTGGTTGTGGGCATTTGGGGCAGGCTAGCTTTCGGTCGGGGGCTAGGGGATGTGGCGGGATATTAAATCCATAGATTGCTCGATGCATGAAGCGGAAATACGTTTCTCTCCATTTCTCACTGATCACAGCCTTGTTGATTTTATTCCATCCTTCTAAGGCCACCTGTGGGATGTTCAGGCCCGGGAAATTCTCTTCCCAGTTTGTCAGTGATTTAGAGATTTTTTCAGTGATTTGTGGCTCTCTCAGTTTTGAGTATAGTAGAGAGAGGGTATGTCGACAGGTCTGGGGGCCCCCCTAATCATAAAAGTCGTTCGAGGGGGATTCTTTAGTAAGGTTAAAACGACTCTGGACCTTAAAAAAACTGTTAACCTGACGAAACATGAGGAAATGGGAGGTTGGGATGCTGTACAAGTTTTGAAGTTCAGGTAATGAGTAGTAGCTGCATTTTTGAATGTTGAACAAGTGACCCACTGTGGCTATGCCTTTCTCCTTCCAGGCGCGGAGGTGGGGATCACTCTCGCTTGAGAAAGCTCTGGATGACCAAAATAGTGGCATTGCTTGCTGAGAGGGCAGGGAGTTTAAACAGTTTACGGCTGATCTTCCAGGGGGCGATTGGTCACGCATTAGGAGGCAAGCCCTAATGGTGTGAGGGATTTTGGCAAATTTGGTGTGCAAGAGAGCTGAGAGATCCCATGGGGAGGCTAGTGCTGACTCAAGCCCTGTATTGGAGTAGTAGGAGGAATTTTTTACCCAATCCAGGCAGTGTCTGAGATTACACGCTACGTTGTATAGTCGCACATCAGGAAGATTTATGCCTCCCAATTTAAGGGAGCATAAGTTTCGTGGTGCTATTCTCGGTTTCTTTCCTGCCCAAATGAATCTTGAAAATCCCCCCTGAATGATTTTGACGTCTGAATGTTTTAGCAGTAAAGGGATGGTTTGAAGGGGGTACAATAGTTTCGGGAAGCTCATCATGCGGACGAGGTGGCGTCGGGCTAAGAGGGAAAGTGGTAGTATCGACCATCTGTCCAGCTCTCTAACAATTTTCAATATGGAGGGGGGGAAGTGGGGAGTATATAGTTTCCGGTGACTTCCCTTTTGAGATTCCGAGGTATTTAATGGATTTATTGGTGATATTTATTGTGGTATCTAGATGGTCTAGTTGGATTGGGCTCGGGTTTGGGGCGAGTCTTAATAGCTCCGTCTTTGTTTCGTTAATTTTAAAGCCTGAGAAAGTCCTAAACAGTCTTAGGTGATGAAATAGATGTGGGAGGTCTCTCTCCGGGTGTTTGAGGAAAAAATAGGGATGCCCATCGGCAAAAAGATAGTTTCTGTTTGGGATGATTTAACAGAGATTCCACCAAAGATGGGAGAGGCGATGAGAAACCTGGCGAAAGGTTCGATCGCCAGTTTGAAGAGGTAGGGGGATAGAGGGCAGCCCTGCCTAGTGCCACGTTGCAAGGAGAAGGGGGTGGACAGAAAACCTGGGAGACTTATCCTGGCGGCCAGATTACTATACAAGGTAGACAAGAAACTACGGAATGGTCCAGTGAGTCCAATTTTGTCCAGCACTAGGTCCAGCCATCCCCAGTCAACCGAATCAAAGGCCTTCTCAGTGTCAATTGTGATCAGGGCCGAGTGAGGGTGGTGTAACGGGATTTCTTAACCACGTCCAAAGCCCAAGTAGAACTTTTCTAATATTGGTTATCACCGACTTCCCCTCACAAATCCTACTTGGTGGGAGCCAATTAGTTTGGTCATTAGTGGGGCCCATCGGTCCGCAAGGATTTTGGAGAGCAGCTTCAGGTCTTGATTGATAAGGGAGATCGGGCGGTTTATGAGGAGGCTAAGGTCGGGTCTTTTTCCTGATTTTGGATAATCTTGATGTAAGCTGTGTTCATTGGGGTGGGAATAAGTGAGCCAGACAGGTAGGAATTGAACAGTGATAGAAGTGTTGGGTTAATTTGAGTTTTCAAAGCCTTAAAAAATTCCCCAGTAAACCCGTCCGGGCCTGGGGCTTTGTTTGCTTTCAGCTTTCCGATAGCTGACTCTATTTCGAGTTCAGAAACTGGAGACCCTAAGGCCTCGTTCACACGGCTTATTTCAGAACGTATTTACAACGGATTTCCGATGTAATCGTTCTAAATCAGTTGAATAATCAGTTGCAAATAAGTCCCAAAAGTGTGGAGTTTTTGTAACTGATTCCCGACGGATCACCATCTACAATCATTGTAGGTGGTGAATCCGTCCGGAAATAATTGACATGTCAATTGTTTTTCCGTCCGGATTGCCGTCGTCAATCCGCGGCGGCAATCCGAACGGAATTTTGCGTCGTTTAACGACGAAACCGAATTTTCTATGAAATCAATAGAAAATAGGCTGTTGATTATTTCGGAGGGATTTGCCGACGGTTTGACGATCGTAAATCCGGGCAACCCGTCCGAAATAACCCGGTGAACGAGGCCTAATAGTGAAATTTTTCAGCGTGAGATCAGGAAGTTTGATTTTGGGAAAACCCATCACGAGGGTCTTTTTTTTAAATGTCGTCAGCATAGGTGACTGGTAAAAGGGGAAGGGAGGTGTTTGTCCCCCTCATTACCGCCCGATCCCAAATTCCCCACCCGGTCTGTAGCAAAGAAAAGAGATGGGGGGGGGGGATGGTGCCCCTTTGGGAATTTCCCCAAAACAGTCTCCCCCGGTTTGCTGCCAAAACGAAATAGTTTACTTCCCAACTTAGTTTTGGAAAAAAAGTTCCCTTTTCCCCACCAGTTTCATACTCTCGTTGGAATTCTCCCCAAAATAGTTTTGTTCCCAGGGAGGGGAAACCAAGAAAGCATCATAGGCCTCACGCAGAGCGTTGCCGAAGCGGTTGATTTTGTCTAATATTTGCTTCTTAGACCTAGAGACGTACTGATCAAAAACCCTCCCCTGAGAACCGCCTTGGCTGTGTCCCATAAAGCTGAGGAGTTTCTTGGGTGTATTGCAATTTTGAGAATGATATTCCGTCCACCAACCCTGTAGGGTCAATTGAAACTCCTCAGCTTTTACTAGGAAGGAGGGAAAGCACCAGATAAAATCTGTGCCCCTGGGGAAGCGGTCCGCAACAGAGAGAGTGACTGGGGAATGGTCGGATATGAGAAAATCGCCGATATGGGCCTCTCGTGGCAGAAGCCCCCTTGAGATAAATAAGTAATCGATCCGTGTCCAGGTGTTATGGGGGTGTGAAAAGGAGTACTCGCGTCCCTCAGGGTTACAGGAACACCAAGCATCACAGACGTTCAGATTCTGAGCAAAGCTGGCCAGGTGAGATTTGCAGGACTGTTGGAGAGGTCTCGGGCCTGAGTTCCCCCTCCTATCCTCCTGAGGGTGCATGGTGGAGTTGAAGTCACCACCCAGGATTTTGTTGTCAGTGGTGTCGCTCAAAATAACAGATTCTAGACGTTTGTAGAAGGTTGAACCTCTGGTATTTGGTCCATAGATGTTATAAAGTGACCAGGATTCCTCTGCCAGGCGCAGTGTTATGTTGCTCCATCTGCCTTCACTATCATGTCTGTGGTCAAGAATCTGGGCGCTGACATGCTTTCCTATAAGCGTAATCACACCTGCTTTGTTCTCAACCGCAGGGGATCAGAATACCTGACCCACCCAAAGCCGTTTCATTCGTTCAAAGTCCTGATCTGGTAAATGTGTCTCCTGGAGAAACGCTATATCAACTTTCAAACGTTTAAGGTGCTTCAAGACCATCAAGCATTTATTGGGGGAGCGTAGCCCCTTGATATTCCAGGAAACTATCTTCATGTTTCCAGCTCAGGAGAAGAGTATCCGTGCGGCTCACTGTAGTGGGGGGAGGGGGTAAAAGTCGGGTGAGTAAACAGAAGAATAGAAAGTAGAATAAAAAAAAAAAAAACCTCACACACACAAACTACGACAAGACAGAGGGCTAGATCAAGCCCGGCACGCTGAGGAGAGAAACAATTTCAAACTACAACAATTTCTCCTCAGAAAATGTGCAAAGTGACTTCACTTTTTTCCGCCAAAAACTGGGGCATAGATTTAGCAAAAACAGAAATACTGGCCCTGAAGGGGTTGTCCTGGATCAGTGGGGACCATCTGGCGGTGGCCCGGGGTATGGTCATTGGGCTGGCGCTAGGTCAGTCACATCCCGTTTTATACGAATAGCAAAGCGAGTGGGTGACGGGGAGAGAGATAATCGGAGGGGAAGGGGAGAAGGTCAAGGCGATGCTAAGGCAACAAGGTTCCTGGGTGCGGTAGTCCCCAAGTGAGGCGACACAAAAAAAAAATAAAAAATTATCAGCGCCTCATTCAGTCATTCAGGTGGCCTGACGTTTCCTCTGTTCCTTGGGGCTCGCGGCGCGGGAAGAGTGGGAAGGGCCAGGATCTTCCTCTGCAGTGCTCGGATTGTCGCTTGTGGTAAAGGAGGATCGGAGTGGTGGAGGGGAGTGGCGGGGGTTGGAAGGAGAGGATGATCTGGAACGCCTCCTACTGTCCCTGTCGATGAAATTTTGTGCTTCCTCAGGGGAGTTTGAATGTTGAAATGTTTCCATTTCTGTGAAATACTTTTAAGGTCGCCGGGTAGAGGAGGGCAAATTTTATTTGCTTTTGAAATAAAGCAGAGCAGATGTGAGAGAATGTCCTGCACTTGCGGACTACCTCCGCAGAAAAGTCTTCAAAGACTAGTATCTTCCAGCCCCTGAAAATAAGATCAGATTTGAGTCTTCGGAAGGCTCGTAGAATTGCTGCTTTGTCTGTAAAGTCCAGAAATTTCGCTATGATCTGGCATGGGCGATCTGATGGTTGCGCAGGATTGTCAGGACGTGTTGTTGATTTGGCACCATTTCTCAGGTCAGGACCAATCCGATGCGCTCTCTCGACTTTACAGGGGCCCCTCAATCCCAGAGCTTCTGGAAGATCCCTCTCGCATAGGTTTATCAGCTCAGTAGCCGGGATTGCCTCCGAGATCCCTAAGATTAGCAAATTGTTTCTTCTCGACCTGTTTTCAAGGTCCTCCAGCTTCTCTTTTAATCGTCTGTTTTCTTGGGCCCAAATCAAACGGGGCGGTGGGGGACTTGATCCATGTCGCTGGTGAGGTCTTGGAGTTGTAGGTCATGGGCGTCGAGGCGTTCGGGATAGATTTTGACGTTCTGCTTTCACTTGGGCTACCATTCGTGCTTACCGAGGGGGGTCAAAGAGGCTTGAAGGTCGTCGGAGATTTTGTTTCGCTACCCTCTTTACTATCAGTGCAAATTGAGAGCTTGAGGGGTCTATCAGTGGATGGGTCATGTCCAGGATGGGGTTCTGGTCAGTGGACAGAGCCGAAGTGGTGGCTGGGTTGTTTGTGGGTGTGTCCCATTCTGGGGGTGAGGCCCTTTTGACTTTTGGGGCTTGTTGTGGCACCAGACAGGGAGGCTCAGGGGAGGCTGGGAGCTGATCTTTGTTGTCTTTCCCCATTTGTTTAACACCTTTATTGCGCCCCATTTTGCAGACAAACTTTTCCATAAGCTGTTGGTTTCTAGAGCCGTCCAGAGCTTGTGGGTGGCGTTGGGGTTTGTCGGGCCCGGAGGCCAGGTGGGATGAAGGGGCGGCTTAGCTTGAGAGTTGCCGTTGGGGTGAAGGGCTATATGGCAGTGTCTCTGTGCAGCCCGCAGTTAGCTGTCCCGGGCGTGTTAGATGGCCACCACAGCTGTGTGTACTCTCTGGGTAGTTATGACCCCTGGTTATAGGCAGAGGGGGAGCTGTCAGAGAGTTGTCTCAGTCTGAAGGGGGCCTAAGCCTGATGTGCCCCCTTCATACCTTGAGAGGCCGCCGGCCTCTGGTCCGTGTCTGCCAGAGGATCCTGTTGCTGAGGTGGCGCGACTGGCTATCCGCTCCGGTGTCCTGCAGTAGCCGTGCGCTTGCACGGGCGCTCGTAAGAGGCTGCGGAGCTTTCTCCCTGGCGGGCCGCATGGTGCGGCGCTCCTATGCTTCCCGTCCGGCTGTGGCTGCGCTTAAGCAGTGCACCTGCGCGAGCGGGGATCGCGGGCTTTTCAGGCTTCTCCGCCGTCCCGGGTCCTGTGGTGTCGCGCGACTGACCCAGACACCTCCGGTGAGTCTCCAGGTGTTCCGCAGTCGAAACGGGCTGCAGGCGGGCTAATTTGCCGGGTATGGCTGTCGGGTTAGCCCAGAGATCCAGGAGCTCACGCTTCAAGCTCCTAGCATGGTGGCGCCGGAACCGGAAGTCCTCAGCCACAGTCAGTTTTGATGAGTGGTTGAACTCTTCTACTTCTTTGAAAGCAGGTGAAAAATTTTGCTGAAATCTGTTTGCCATGGGAGCAGGATTTTTTCCCCTGGGGCAGCGCTTTGCCTGCTCCATGTCATCAATTACAACCTCATGTGATAAGGCTGAAGATATGGGAGCAGTAGCACTGGCCGGACCCCAAATTTCCTCTTGCTCTTTGCATCGATCTAACTGGACCAACTTATTATATATTTTGGGAGTCGGTCCATTTTATGATGACTCCTGCAAAATAGGCTCCGACTCCACAGCCCTGAGTTTCATTCATTGCATTTAAAGAAAAATTATAAGAAATTTTATGTTCATCCGTGGAATTTCTACCAAAAGCCAAATATCCGTCTTTACATACTGTGTATGTGTATAAAAATATCTATATTATTTATATATTATAATATAATCCTTCGTTGTGGTTTCTTTCCCAAGATTAACAAACTGTTGGAGTATTACCAGCAATTGGCTCAGAAAGAGAAGATTGAGCGTGACCGCAAGAAGCTGGTGCGGCGTAGGAACTATATGCCTTTAGCTTTTTCTGTAAGTACCAAATTATTACACTTATAATAATGGAGCTTTGTTTCTTGCAACAGCTGTGGTTTTTTTTTGTTTTTTTTTTTTTGTTTTGTTCCAGCAAGACTTTGAAATTCACCTCCCCACTCATTGGAGCCTCAGTCAGTTGTTCCTCATTCGTTAAGCTTCAGCTCTGCTATTTCAGGTTGATTGCTGTGTATTAACATAAGCTCACCACATACTTGTAGGAAATATTTGCATTTATGGCTTAATATTACAGTAAGGCCATGTTCACACAGCTTATTTTGGGACTGATTTGGTCCCGTATTCCGCGCCGTACTGCGCAAAGTACGGGACCAAATCCCAGTCATTGCGGTAATCCACAGTTCTCATAGAGAACTATGGATTCCATCTCCTCTCATTATTGGCGGAATCTGCGCCGTGGATAATGAATGTCTATGGGGCCGGCGAGCTGCCCCCGCCCCTCCCCCTCTGCCGAGAACACTGCGTAATTGTGGGCGAAATCCGTCCCGCAATTACGCCGTGTTTAAGCCATGTGAATTGGGCCTATGGATGGCATGCTTATAAACCGCAAACTATGGAAACAGTGGGGGGGAGGGGTATCGGACTATGAAATTACAGTTGCCCATATAGGGAGGTGAACCCTGAAGACTCCTTTCAAGCCGGTTATTTTAAGTATGTACAGAAAAAAATGTTAAATACCCTTTTAATCTAAATTTTCACTTTTTTGTGTCCGTTTACCTTACTTGCTTTCTACTGCTAAATGTTGGGACTATTCTACAGCAACACACTATTCATGTAGCGGTAAGTTCAATGCCTGCCCATACTGTTCATAACTATTCGCAATCTATCATTTCCCAAACAGACACCACTAACTTAAAAAACTTTACTTTGTCAGGGCCCTTTTACCTTCATCATATTATCTCTGTTCCTTTCTTGCATTCTTGATTTATTAAAATTTTTGCAGGACAAATATGGTCGTGGTACAAGGCTGCAGCGTCAAAGACCCGGGGTTCCTATTACACCTCTGGCAGGATTGACGTAAGTATATTAGACATATAGTTCAATAGTGTTGTCCTGCCATAACTTTGTGTACCTTAAAGGGGTTTTGCCAAGAAGTGATTTCATTGCCAAGGCTGATACTCTGATCTAAAGTCTTGAGAAAAGGGCGTTGTGTTTCTGTGTTTATAAAAACAAGTACCCCCCTCTGTATTTCCATCGCTCCACTCCCATGCAGTTCCTATACTCATCTCTGTTTGATAAACATTGTTTGGCAATCCAAGAGGATAACTGTATTGTGCAAAAAGCTCATGGGTTTTGTTTCTCCCTTATCTGCTTGGGAGAAAGAGGGTTTCCCAAGCGGGCATGGTTTCTCTATACAAAAGACACAGGCTCTTTTCTCCCACTCCCTTCAAAGCTTGTTTTTGCTGCCATCGATAAAAATGAAAAAAACCAAGCGGCCGTAGCTCCTCTCGTAGCTAAATAAACAGTAGGAAACTAAGGGCATCTTAGTCAGGATACAAATCATAATTAGTCTGTGATCATCTATAATATATTCTGAAAATTGCAAGCATGGGGGCACACAAAAGGCAATATAACATCAAACAAAAATTCAGTGCACCTAAAAAAGAAAAAACCTCAAGGTATATGGGAAAGGGAAAGCTTATGCTAAAAAAAATATAAAAAACCGGGGACTTTATTTACAGTTTTTGACAAAATTGTATTAAGCTCACCCCCCAAAAACGTAAAGGGGGACCCCAGAGCAGGTGAGTCCCTCACAAAAATGTTACCTACTAGGCGTAAACCCAGACGAAAACTTCAGGAATGGTAGGAACTAGAAATTGGATTATCCTGCACTGGTTTAAAAGAGGCACAGTCCCCAAAAGCCAAAATTGCCAATCTAAAATGAACTAAAAAAACAAATTGGGCTGTCCATCTAAAATATATTCTGAAAAAGCAAGCATAGGTGCCACTGAAAAGGCAAATACACTCCCGGGCCACTTTATTAGGTCCATGCTAGTAAGGGGTTGCCCCCCTTTTGCCTTCAAACCCTTTTTCTTCGTGGCATAGTTTCAAAAAGGGTTGAAAGAGCCAATTGGACCAAGGGGCCCCCAAAGGGCCAAGGAAATTTTCCCCCTGAGGGGTAACCACCCCCCTTTTTCGAGAAAAAAAATAAAAAAACCCAACCTGCAAGCTCCCCTTTTTATGACAGCCTGTGAGAGTGGGGGGGGACAGAAACAAAAAATGGAAGAAAAGGTGTTTCCATTTTGTGTTTCGTCCCCCCCCACTTCACGGCTGCAAAAGAAGGGAGTTTTGCAGTTGGGGTGTTTTTTATTTTTTCTCTTGAATAAGGGAGGTGGGTTGACCCACGGAGGCCTGAGGGCTCGATTGAGAGATAAAGTTTGATAGACTGCCCGATTTTGAGATCACTTAAAAGGGGGCACTTAAACTCTTTGATAAAAATATGTGACCGAAGTCTCAAAGTTTTTTCATGTATGATAATAGAAAATTTTCTTTAGGGATTTCCACTTGTGTAAGGAAATATTCCCCACACCGACCCCCCACCACCACCAGCCAAAACCTTTTGATACAAGGCAGGATGGATCCAGTTTTCTGTTGTTGACGCCAATTCTGACCCACCACCGAATGTGCAGCAGAAACGAGACTCATCAGACCAGGGAAGTTTTTCCAAACTTCACTTTTCCCAATTTGATGAGCTTTGGGGAAATTGGGGCCTCAGTTTCCTGTTCTTACTGAAGGTGGGACCCGGGGTGGGCTTCTGCCCGCTGTACCCCTCTGCCTCAAAGTTCCCGACTGTGGTTTAAAATGATCTTTGCCTACCTTTGGGTTTAACGGGTGGCATTTGGTCACTGTTGCCTTTTAAAAAACTCGAACCCCTCTGCCCATTTTCCCCTTTACCTCTGGCATCAACAGGCATTTTCCCCCCACAGGGCCCGCCGTAGTTTTTTTTTTTCGGACCCTTCTCTGTAAACCCCAGAGATGGTTGTCGTGAAAATCCCAGGGGAAACAGCATTTCTGAAATACCAACCCGCCCCTTTGGCACCAACCCAGCCACGTTCAAAAGGGACTCCCCAAATTGCCTTTTTTCCCCATACTGACCGGGTTTGAACTGCAGGAGATTGTCTTGACCATGTCCCTGCCTAAATGCACGAGTTGCCGCCATGTATTGGGTGATTAGAAATTAATGTTAACGAATTTGGGCAGGGGCCTAATAAAGTGGCCGGTGGTGATCATCTAACAAAATTCAGTGGCACACTAAAGACAAATAAAAACTTCAAGGTATTAGGAATATGGGGAATGCTTATGTAAAAGGAAAAAAATGAAAAACCTGGGGCTCGCTGCCTCTTTAAAAACCGTGAGGTAATCCAATTTCTAGTTCCCACCATACCCGAAGTTGCAGTTGAAATTTACCCTAGGAGGGAACATGTTTTGTGTGGGGCTCATCGCTTGGGGTCCCCTTTACGTTTTGGAGGTGACTTAATACAATCTTTTTTCAAATATGTAAACTAAAGGGGCCCAGGTTTTTCATATTTTCCTTACAAAATCATTTCCCAAAATTCCATATACCGAGGTTTTTCTTTTCTTTTGGTCCACTGATATTTGTTTGATCTAGTCAGGTGTACTCTCAGGGCTTCACTTTTTTTAACACTATATTAGAAAAGTATTTAAAAACCCATTTTGGGGATCCCACGTCAACATTAGATCGTTGCAAAACCCCTTTAAGCCCTAGTTGGTTGTTATCGCTGTGGGATGTGTCAGTAGGTCAACCTAGTGATTTAAAGAGCACTTATTACTAAACATAACAAATTCTAGTAGATAAAATTACAAGCCTTTTCTCAAGTACATGTCATGAGCAAATCAGATGGTTTCCCTCAGTATTACAAAGAAACAGGTTTTACTTACATTTTATTAGGCAGGGATGGTAAGTTTCCTTTGCTGGGAGATAGACTGTGCAGGTGGAGCTGAGGCAATAACTGCTTGTACATCTGTTTCTTGCTTTAAATTCACTCACCGGGACACTTTGAGGGGCATATTCTAACAGAGTTACCTGTTGCTTCCAGCCTCCCCCTACATAGCCATCGGGAACAAACCTACTGCTAGTGTAATTTAAAATCAGAAGAAAAAAGCACACAGAGCTTCCCAGTGTACACATGCTACAGACTTACAGGTTCTCCCCTGCACAGTGGACTTTCCTAGTTCAGAATCGGGGTTTTTCGCAGAGCTGTAAACATAGTTATCCATCATGCTCTGAGGAGCCCTTGGCCCCATTCTTAGGGCCCTGTTCACACGGTTTTTTCCGCGGTTTGTGCGCCGTATTGACGCACAAAACCCCGTGAATACGGGGCGGACGGGGGGGGGGCGGGGCGCGGCGGGGGGGCCCCCTCCCGGGGCCCCCTGACAATGCTTTTTTTTACGGGGCGTCCCGCCCCTAAATAATGTCGTCACTTTCTCCCCCCGCGGCGGATTCGCCGAGCGGGGAGGAGCGAGGGAATCCACTGTTTCTCTATGAGAGCTGTGGATTTACCGTAATTGCTCCCGCGGATTGGCCCGTACTGAAGCGCAAATCCGGCGCGCAGTACGGCGCCAATCCGGGGCAGAATAAGCCGGGGTGAACGAGGCCTTAAAGGGGCCAGAGAGCTAGTCCTTTTTTATACTGAATACAGGTAAAATGCTTTCATTTCCCTAATAAACCATTTTGAGAAATTATTTGTATTTTATCTATTACGTCAAAACAGTTCTCTGGAGGTGAGGGGGGTCCTCTTTAATGCAAATAGTTTACATGCAATATGATCTATTGCTAGAGGTCACCATACACCTGAAGGCCAACTGCTATCCTTCCTACTTTTCCCTTAAAGGGATGTTCCAAAAGTGTTAACTGCTGATCAGTCCATCGGAGTTGATTTAAAAATAGAACAAAAGAAATACTCGCTTTGTAAACTCGTTCACCATCGACTCGGCCAACCTCGGTGATCCCTACTGATGATGTCCTATTCATTGTGCACATGACTCTGTAGCCAATCGCTGGCCATGGCAGTATCTTGTTTGATATACAATACATGAGCGATGTGGCCCATGATTGGCTGCAGGGTCACATGAAGAACAAACAGTGATGTCATTGGCCTCAGCCACCCAGATTGGCTGCAGTGTTTGGTCGAACTGGTTTACGTGGTGTGTACATTTTTTTTCCTTTTTTTTCATCATTCCCGACGGATTGACGAGTACTTGGTAGTTTTGGAACACCCCTTTAGAAGCAAAAGGATGAGGCATTTACATTTAATACGCCCTGGTGTTAACCACATGTATAAAGCCTCAGACAAGCAGGATATTTTCTCCCTTCTCCCCTCCTCCTGTAATAAGAGGTAAAACATCATATGCCCTATGCCTCCCTAGTAATGCAGAGTCGATGAGCTAAACAATATTTTGAGGGGGGGGGGGGGGGGGACGGAAAATAATTTCAGCATAGTATACAAATCGGGTGTCCTGCAGGCAGCTAGAACTAGAACAATATTTGTAAGATCATAGAGCAACATGAGAAAAATGTAGTCAGTTTTACATAGTAATTCCAACTTCAGCAAGCCCGGGCAGCATCAAAAAAAAGGTTAATGAGGTTTGAATTGCATCAAAACAAAATCGAAATTTGCTGCTCTTTTAGAGGCTTAAAGGGTTGTCCATTTCTTTTTATTTTTGTGTGTACAGGCTCCCTTTCTGTTAGGGGGGGGTGGGTATTTAGTACTTAGGAAAAAATGATCGTGATAAACTGCATTTTGTGAATCCCCCAGTGGAAAAGGGATGTTACCGGTTGATTGCCCCCTTGTTAATGAAGAGCACATTGGGTGCCTGTGGGAAAACAGGGGTTGAATTAATGAGTATTCAAACCCTGAAAATAGAAAACTTAAGTAAAAAACAGTCTTAAAGGGAAAGTTTCCATGATCAATATGGGAGTCTTAAAAAATGGAGGATTACAGCTATCCATGAACATCTGCTTCTTGGTAGTGGCAAGTTTAAAGGGAAGTCAACATTTTTCGGGCTAACTCAAATTTTTCCATGCCCTTCTTTTTGGGGTTGTGCGACGTGAACATTTCTTTTCCCAGGGAAAGAAGGAGAGGATCAGAAGGAGATAAAGATTGAACCTGCCGGGCTTAGAGGAAGTGGAGCCTTTACCTGAGGACTATTATACACGACCCATCAATCTAACAGAAGGTAATAATGCTGGTATTCATAATGTTATATATTATTTTTTTTTAAAGGGATTCTCTTGAAGCCGACCCGTGGTAATATGCTCGATTGGGGCATATGGATGTCATAAAGAGGGGGTACCCTGTACCGTAAGAGAGCCACTCTGTACAAGCAGCCCCCATTCTGATGAATTCCAGGCAACTTTGCTATTTATGTGAATGGCCTCCATGTAATGATACATTTTCCCTGGTTAGCCGCACCTTTCTCTGGAAAAGTCAGCTGTTTGCTGGGGGTACTTTGAGCAGGACAAGGGGGCATTAAAGGGGTTATATCATTACATTAAATGGTCTTCAGAATAAGGGGACAGTGAAAACAAGCAACTTTGCAATTGGATGTCATTTGCAAAGCTGTCTTGTTTTCACTGTCTCCCTTATCTTCGTTTTCTGTAAACACTGTTCCCCAGTGCCAGTCGGATTCCACCTCCTTTAGTTTCATTGGCTGACGGCTCTACTAATTTACATTCTGTCTGGCCCTCGGTCGTATTCACAGGAGCTTGCATTCCTGCCTCTCTCACTCAGAATAAGGGGCCGGCAACATTTCACTCTGCACAGCCAGCAGCTCCACAGTAACACTGCAGCTGCTTCTACAATCAGAAAACGGCAGAATTGTGCTCGGTGCCTAATGCACTGCGTGTAAACATAGAAAGGAGACAGAGTGGATAAGCGATCAGTGCTCTGAGTTCATAGAAGACTGTCTAGACTCAATGCAGGGCTGTGGTATGTAAACAAACAGCTTTTACAAAATAAGACTGCATAGGGAGAGGAACGACAGTGACATGTGGACTCAGACGGGGGGGGGGGGGAGGGATGAGCAGGGATGTGCTATCCCCTCCCACTGATCTCAAACAAACACACTGACTCGGGAGCGAGCACGAACAGTGAAGGGGGGGATGATGTCATCCCCCTTCAGTTAAGAAACACCCAGCTTGGAGGGGAAGAAATGCCTCTGGATTTTAGGAGCTGAGGAACTGAAAGTACAATGAAACATACAAACTGATGAAGCGATAAATCCCCTTTAAGCTGAACACTGGGACAACATTTTGAAAGACACTTGCATTTAATGTTTCAATCACTTAAAGATGTAAATTATAATCAAATTAGTGCAACAAGCATAAAGACCTGGCCAGTTATAGCCGTGATTTGCTAGTCTCCTTGTAGTTGTAATGTCCATGCTAGAAAGTTAGAGGGGAAAAAAAAAAATGATCATTTATTGTTGACGTTCTCACATCTTGTCACTGTAGACAGTATTGTTGGCAGCAAGGTCTGTACATGCCACCCATAGTGATTATTACGTGTGTGCTTGGCATTGCTGCCTAGTAAACAGTTCCTGTGCGAGAAGTCGGTAAGCAACAATTTTAGGCTGAAAATGGCCTCCAGTTCCTCGGGGACGATCTTTCAAACCAATTGTTTGTCTGCGATTTCATGTAAAGTGGCCTGAAAGGTGGGGAGGAGCTCTGAATGAGTCTCCTTGGTATTTTTCGGCCAGTTGTCACCTATCCTCGTATTGTATCGCCATTGAGACCCCCCATGATCACTAGAACATTGGACTCGAGTCCTTTGTTCCTCTTCACGCTCTTACAACCACAGTTCGGAGTTTGAGGTGTGAGAATGTAGGCCTCAGTTCTAGTAATTTTTGGTGTCCCAGTTGTAAATATTGACTCTGTCTTGGACAAAAACCTGAACTAACTTCTGTATTCCACCTATTTTCCATCTTCTCTATAGTCACCACTCTGGACCAGCGCCTGCTGCAGGCAGACTATCAGCCTATATGTGCCTCCCAACTTCACCCACGCCACAAGCATCTGCTAATCAAACGCTCTCTCCGCTGCCGGGTAAGTGAAATATTTTACTAACGTCTATGTACATACTCGCATGTGACGTTGTTTAATGTTGCATTTTTACCTTCTCTTTGCAGAAATGTGAACATAATCTGAGCAAGCCGGAGTTCAACCCAACCTCTATAACGTTCAAGTTTCTGCTGGTTGCTCTGTGATTTTCTCTTAGAAGTTAAATGCATTATTGTAAGCACTATGTACAAAAAAAAAAAATGGTGGGGGAGAGTTTCATGTGTAGACGGTGCACACCGTAACTCGTGCCAGTAGTTTTATGAGCTGCAGTCACAAAATGACTTTGCCATCCTTAAAATGTAAAGGGGTTTTCTTTTATGGCTGTTTTCACAGAGTTTGCTCTTCACAGCCAGCTTCAGCTTCAGGCTACACTTCCTTTTCAGGCTGAGGGTGGGCCTACAGCTTTGACTGACATTGCAGCTCTGCTATTGCTAGCTGAGCCTGTTAGTTGGACATTGGGGATGGAGGTTTTAACAGCAGGGCATAAGGCTACAGAGCTCCACAGGGTTAAGGTCTGTCAGTAAAAAACATGAACAAACTCCTGTTCTGCTGATAAGATAAAGCAGGAGTGACATCCCCATCCTGGCCAAGGCTGCTAGAGCAGAGATAGGTGGTTGTCCGCCTAAGAACCTGTAGAGAAGCAGTATAGAAGAACAGTGTGTGTGTGTTTCGGGGGGGGGGGTGGGGATTTACTGGTCACCTTTTTAAAGGACACTCCCTGTGGATAGGTGCAAGAGATTGCTCAGAGGACCTTCAGAGTCGTTGTTAATTCCATGAGAGAGAGAATCCAACCCCAAAGGCATTAAAGGGAACCTGTCACATAGTTTATGCCCCCCTTGCTGAGAGCAGCACAAGCAGTGACATATATGCAGGTGGGAGGACCTTGTATTTTGAATATATTTGTGCTTTTATACATTTGTGATTTGTGTTGCTTGAGAAAGGCCACAGTGTAGTGGCTGAAACGTTGCATTTTGTACTCCTTATGGAATAAAGAGTTCCTGTTTTAATCCATCTGGTGCTGCCATTCGCATTTTTCTATTCCTGGCTATCTTGTTGGTGTGTTCAAGGCTTACACAACCAGTGGACTGGCTGATGCACAGAACTTGGATATTTACCCGTTGTGGAGAATTGGTGCTGCTCTCATTTTCTGTTGGTTTTTCTTAGACATGCTGTTTCCAGCACTGTGTCCCTTATTCTGTAAGATGCAGCATTTACTTATTCATGAGTAGGTGTTAGCCCCGCCCACCAAAGGCTATCCCCGCCCACTGACAGTTATTCACATGTTTCTACCTATTCAAAGTAATAGGTTTATCAGTTGAGGTGGGAGGGGCTAGCCTCAGGTGGGCGGGGTTTGAAAAAACTGACTCTAAATGACTCTTTTCTGGCTGAAAGCTGCAGATTTGAGCATTAAATACACAAAAACTACAGCATCTTACAGAATAAGGGACACAGTGCTGGAAACAGCAGGTCTGACACTAGCTTGTGCTGCCCTCAGCAAGGGGGGCATAAACTATGTGACAGGTTCTCTTTAAGGGCATTGTACTCGAAACGCATTGCTGTTACTATGTGTGAACAACAATTGTGACTTAATGGGCTTCAATAGACATTCACATTTTATATATGTGAACGTTTTTACATCTTTAGTGCTGGATTCACACACTCATGGAACTAGGTACTGCTCGAACTCTGAAATAAAGCAAAATAAGAACAGCAATGTATTTAGTAATATTTATTTACCTTTGCCTACATATTTGAAGCTATGAATCGATGTTGTAAGAATACTCCTTTTAAGCTGCATTTCTGTCTCAACGTTTATCATCTCCATCTTGAATACTGTTGCATATGTTCATTCTGTAACTTGGTGTTTGTTTCAATGCAGGAGCTATGTCCCGGAAGTTAGAATTATGTCCATTCCCAATCTACGCCATATGAAGTTAAGTTTAAAATGTAGCAACGTTTTACAAGAATTAGTACTGATTTAAGAATAAGTACTTTTTGGGCTAATAGCAGAGTAGGCCTGTACCTGTCATATACTAACTTGTAAATTGGGCAGCATGTTAAGGAGACAGATCCACTTTACCTAGGGTGCTTACCCTGTATGTATTTATTTGAAGCTCTGCTCCATTAGGGCCATAACTATAGTTTAAGCCACAGTGCCTACAATAAGTCGGCGGTAGTCTGAGACGTGTCTCTTCTCTCCTCATTAGTTAGGCTGCTGCTCTCTTCCTTCTCCTGCAGATCTGCCTCTTTTTAGATTGGCTGCTGTGTATTAACACAAACCCACCGCAAGCTGACTAGGAAGGCAGTGCACAGAATTCTGATTTTCATCACAGCAAAGAAATTATGATTATAAAGTATAGAAAAATAAACCTCCAATGAGAAGAGGTGTAACTGGTAATTGCCACCTGTATGTTGAAGGGAATGAGTCATAGAAACTGTGAACATAGGGAATTCCTTATTTAGCTTCTAGCACTTGGGGCATAGACCTTCACGTAGCGATCTTGTGCTGTTAATAGGTAGCCGGAGTTGACACTTTGCTACAAAGCGCAGGAGTCCTTGTGAATTTTGCAGCAGACATTCTCACTTTTGCCTATGCTAATGAATGAGGCTCCTGAGAGAATTGTGAATTTTTTATTTATTTTTTTTACTCCCACTTACAAAGCTTCACTTCCTCCGTCCAAAAAAACAAAAGTCTGCTCACCAATAGCTTGCTGCAGTAACTAAAATCAACTGCATGGAAAGGTCCGAAGCTTCAAGACTTGTACAAATAATTTCAAAATTCCAGCATCCACAAAAGTAGAGCAAAAATCTTAGCTTACTTTATTTTAGATCCAAAGTCATGATAAAATCCAAAATGTCCATACATGATGTAGTCCATGACTTTGACGTGTTTCGGAGGAAAGAACGTGGTCTACGTCCAAGGAGCTCTTTCCTCTGAAACGAGTCATGGACTGTATTGTGTATGGACATAGTGGATTTTAACATGACATCAGATCTAAAATAAAGTAGGCCAAGATTTTTGCTTTATATTTGTGAATGCTGGAATTTTGAAATTATTCACTTTGTCTGTCTTCTTCTTTCAAAGACAAAACCTGAATGGGCATTCTGGTAGCAGTCCAGCCACCTTGATTGTGTATTTTCATTGATTTATTGGCTGTTGAGATTCGTTCCTTGTTTTTAACAAAAATATATTGTTGCAGGAAAGCCAAGTACTGCTGACATTGACTAACCCTGTGGAGAACCTTACCCATGTGACACTCATGCCCTGCGAAGAAGGAGATCCATATGATGTTAACAGCACAGCCAAGGTACAGCCTTACACCATTTTTCACTGTTTCCTGTTTTATATCACACTCTGAACGGTGATGTCAGAGTAAGGGCTTGTCTCCACAGCCGGTTTTACAGACAGTTTTCGGTTTTTCAAGTATTCTGTAAACCGGCTGTCAAACTTTACAACGGACCTTTAATGGAAAATCTGTGCAGCAGTCCCCACTGCACGGATTTTCCGCCGGACGGTTTTTTAGACCGCCGACGTAACAAAAAAACTTGAACATGTTTATTCTTCTGCCCGGTTTTCGGGTGGAATATGCACAAGTCAATGTGAAGGGGGAAGGTTTTTCTCCACAAACAGCGGAGAAAAGCCGTCCCCCTGCGGCCGCATACACGGCCCGGAAACCGAGCAAATACCGTTCGGATAATCCGACCAGTATTTGCTCTCTGCTTTGGGGACACGCCCTACGACGCGATTACTGCAGCCAGTCCGCTGCTGCTGGGTGACTTTCTAAATGCCAAAAGAAAATCGGAGACTTGGCAGTAGTGAGGGAAGGATCACTTTTTTTTTTTTTTTCCTTAATTATTTTTTTATTTTAATTTTCTAACAGTAATTTTAATGATAAAATTTGGATCTGGACAACCACAGTAACACGCTGCTTCTGCTGAGTGTAGCAGGTATGAAATCCATGTTGAATGGGCAGCAAAATTCATATGTAAGGCTAGGTTTACACTTTGGTTTGATCCCGTTCAGGAGCTCTGGGACACATCTATAGGGCACAACAGTGCAAATGTCACTTTTGGACTACGTTCGATCTGTTTCCCGAATGTAGAAACTTTCTATGTTGGATAAAATAGCAAGGTTCAGCACAAAGTACTTGCGTTCTGGAAACAGAGCAAATGTAGTCCAAAAGGGGTTGTCCAGCAGATACTCGCTGTGGAGGTCCCAAATGGGAACCCAGGAGCCCAACCTTGAGTGCAAATTTTTGTTCCGTTTTCCACTGTGCATGGACTTGCCTTAATAGTGAATTCATGTGGAAGAAGGAACTGCAGGCTTGTTCTGATAAAATAGGCAATACATTTCAGTACCAGTCAGTCGGATTAGATGTTAAAAATTTTATTCACATGTTGTGCACGTTTTATGCACAAGTAGAAATACGCTACAGCTTTTCAGTTCCACAGCAAGTCAGTTAATGTGCATGATTTCCCAACTGGTTCTTTAGTGCGGCAGGGGTAAAATAAGCAGTGAAATAACCATATAGATTTAGCTGTACTTTGTCTTGGAAAGAAAAACAAGTCACTTTGCAATGTGTGTCCATTAACAGTGTCCAACCTATTCTGAGATATCCCCTCTCGTATGGGCTGCATCACCTCCTCAGGTTGCTATAGCTACAGACCTGTTTGAGCTTTCCTGATAGGCTGCCAGAACTGCTTGCTATAGCTACAGACCTGGCTTCTACTGCAGCCTAGTGGAATTCAAAATGAAACCAAGAAAACAGAACTGAAGTAAGATGAATCGATGTAGTGAGACAACCCCTTTAAATGTAATTTATTTTCTGGCAGGTGATTGTACCAACTAAGGAGCTGCTTCTTGCTGGAAAAGATGCCACTGCAGAATATGACGAACTGGCAGAGCCCCAAGATTTCCAGGATGATCCAGAGTAGGTTTTCTTTTCTTTGCTGCAACTTTGTTATGTCTCTGAGGGTTATGCGTCGATATTTGTGACGTTTTATTCTTGAGAGTTCATATTGCTGCTGTTTCAAGAACTTTGTGTGTTGCTATCTCAAATATTTATGGCATATTGACAGCTGTCCTGATGAGTCTGACCTAAATGTGACAGACCACTGCTAGTGGCTGTGTTGGCTGATTGCGATTTTCACCTACCTTCCCCACTATTGAATAAGGCAACAGAATGATAGTAGAGATGCATATGGCAGATTGGAGTCTAGAAAGATGGGAAATCATCTAGTTCAGGGGTACCAAACTCAGGCCTGCGGGCTAAACCACAGTGTAATTATAATTGGCACGCGAGTAACGGCTGGGCAGTGTACAGAGCAGAAGAGGATGGACCGAAGAGCTGTCATTACATGGCTCTCACTCGGCCCCTGCACAGAACAAGGGACTATGTGTCAGAAGAAACAACTCGGTTAGCGAGACGACTGATCAGGCAGAGCTCACAGGGAGAAACAAGGGTCTGGAGCCCCAACCGTTAACACTTTAAGTTCCTTCTCGGCCCCAGCATCTCTGTAGGCAGCAGAGTACTCCAAATGGAGGTGCCACGCTGTGCAGCAGATGAGAAGCGCTGTGAAGACTACAGGACACAGTGAGCTAACTGACTGCAGTCAGTGCAAATAAAGTGGGTATCAGATTGTTCCTTGGACCTGAAGAGCGTACCAGGATGTATGGCATTTGTGGAGAAAAGGTTGGCCCCTGACTTTGTCCAAGTTTTTTTAATTTTGACCCACTGTGTATTTGAATCTGACACCACTGATCTAGATCATCAGGGAGGACAGATCACAGAAGTAGTATATAGAGAGGAGTGCACACGCATAAGAAAGCTCATAGGGACAGGAGGTAGAGGTCACACAGGCTATGTACAAGTGTAGGGAGAAAGCAGAGCACTCGTGTTGGTATGCATACGTCCTCAGCATCCGTGTCTGTCAGCACCAGGGAGAAGAAATCCATGGTAGGCTGTAGAAGAGCAGTACAAGAATGAACCTGTGGTGATAAATCCAGCATCACTTTCTGTGACGACGGGCATTTTGTAAACTGTGTTTAGGAATTTAGATTGCAGGCTGAGATGTAGTGCAGTTTTTTTTTTTTTTACTTTTAAAGGGGTTTTGCCACGATGTAATGTCGACGTGGGATCCTCCAACACGGGAATTTAATCACTCTTCTAAATATATGTCATTAAAAAAAGTGAATCATGTGAGAGCTAAAGCCTTCCTTACATGCCCTTGGTTTCCTGACAGTTTACATTAGATATGACCAGGAGCTGACAGGAGCTGATCTGGCTTGCCTGTTTGCACTTCTTATCTGATGGCAGGGAACATGAATGAGCTTTGAATGGACTGGGGAGAAAAATCCTTTGTCTTTTGTATAGAGAATCCACTGGTTGTAATGTAATTATGTTAGTAAACATGCAGAGGCTCCCTGGCACACTGCTCAGCCCTTCTCCCTCTCCCCCTGCAGCCGTTCATTTGTGAAGGAATGAAAGAAGGCTGCCTGCTAAACTTATCTTCTCTCCTGAGCAAAGAAGAGGGAGAAATAAAATGCATGTAGCTTGTGCACAATACAGTTCTCTGTGAATTAGCCAATGTTTGCTCAAATACAGAGACTGAGTATCAGGAGCGTGCATGGGAGGTGGAGTGATGACATCACAGAGGAGGTACAAACAAAACGCCCCTTTTTTCAAGCCTCAAGAGGGGAGAATCAGCCTGTTAGGTAGGGAACTCACTTCTTGGCAAAACCGCTTTAACGTAAGGTAACCACTAACCTATGTACAATTTTTTTATTTTTTTTTTTGTCGAAGGTGTCCATAGCTGTTAAATGATTCCTGTTGCTGTATATGTCACTTTTAACTATTTGCATCTGTTTAGTCTTCTAATACCAGCTGAATCTCTACCACAGCGTTGTCGCCTTCAGAAAAGCTAATAAAGTCGGAGTGTTCATCAAGGTAACTCCGCTCGAAGAGAAAGGAAAGGTGGTTGTGAGCTTCAAGCTGAAGCATGACTTCAGGAACCAGCCCACTCCTATCCGACCGACAGAAGACAACGAATCCAGCTCTGAGGCCGTGTGGCTGACCCACCACGTGGAGCTTGACCTGGGGCCTGTGGTATCTGCTGCCCCTTAGAAACCAGTTGTATTGGTTCCCACACAGGAACAGGTTACTGGGCCGCATGGTCATTTCCACCTGGGGATCAAGTGTGGCGATCTAGCTGCTTAATACACTTGTTCTGGGAGGTTTGTGGACAGATTGTGTTTACGAAGCAGTTACTTGTAGGAATGCACTTATTGTGTCTTCTCTGTGAGCCCCTTATTACTGGAAGGAAAGACAGATTAGATATGAGATGCCAACATCTGAGACCACCTTCCACATCCAAGGGTCTAACATGGCCAATTTATGCATTGGGAACATATGTGTGAAACCACATCTTAAAGGAGCACTTGTGACATCTCCTGACATGTCTATAAAGATGGTATTCATTAATATATTAATAAGTGGGTGTTACCATTTTAATTTTGAAGGGGTGTTTCCCTGCACGCACTGATTGGACCATGTCAGACAGCACAACACAGAGTTATAGGAGAAGATGCTCCAGACTTGTTATCTAACAGGAAACACAAGGATTTACTAAAATAGACAGGTCAGGAGATGTCACCAGTGCTCTTTAAAGGGAACCTGTCACATAGGTTATGCCCCCCTGGCTGGGGGCAGAACAAGCTAGTGTCAGACCTGCTGTTTCCAGCGCTGTGTCCCTTATTCTGTAAGATGCAGCAGTTTTCGAGTATTTAATGCTCAAATCTGCAGTTTTGAGCAAGAAAAAGAGTCGTTCAGGGTCAGTTTTTTTTTCTTCCAAACTCCGCCCACCTGATGCTAGCCCCGCCCACCTCAACTGATAAACCTATTACTTTGAATAGGCAGAAACGAATGAATAACTGTCAGTGGGCGGGACTAATACCTACTCATGAATAAGATTTGAGGGGTAAATACTTTAAAACTGCTGCATCATACAGAATAAGGCTATGTTCACACGGGTTATTTGCGGGGTGTAATTACGGCCCGCAATTACGCCGTGTGGACAGGGGCGGGAGCGGGGGGGGCCAGCACCTCGCCGGCACATAGACTATCATTACTAGCGGCGCGTATACGCCGCTAGTACATGACATATCACTTATCTCTCCCACCCCCCCGCGGCGTATTCGCCGAGCAGGGAGAGGAGACGTAATCCATAGTTCTCTGAGAACTGTGGATTACCGTAATGACTGGGACGTATTCCAGCCGTAATTCGCGCAGTACGGACTGAAATACGTCCCATTTTAAGCCGTGTGAACATGGCCTAAGGGACACAGCGCTGGAAACAGCAGGTCTGACACTAGCTTGTTCCGGCCTCAGCAAGGGAGGCAAAAACTATGTGACAGGTTCTCTTTAAAGAGGATGTCACTTGCTCTGTGCAGTAGACATTGCCTATGAGACAACTCTAATTATATTACATTACATTGGTAGAACAGGGTTTCTCTACCAGGGTTCTGTGATGTCCAAGTACGTGTAGTGGAACCATTTTTTAGATTCTATTTCCCCCACTGCAAGTGCGTTGTCAATTAGAGGGCTCGTGCACCTGGCCGCTTTTCTGTATAAGTATGCTGCTTAAAAACATGAAGGTGAAGCCTTCAAGATCTTTTGTCGTGTAGCCTGCGGGTGTCACTGTTTTCTAATCTCCGCTATACACTGAGAATAGCAGCATTTTACCCTTCTAACAAAATACTTATAATTCATATGGGTCACTATCCTATGAAAAGGAAACATGACTGTGATGTGTTTGAAAAAGTTTCATCAGAGCTAGCCTGAGTCCTGCGATGGTTACCCTTTCATTTGCCACAAGTTGATAACTCAAGAAGAGAAAAATGAGGCTGATGACGACAACACTAGAGATGTTAAAAAAACGAGATGGTCCCTCAAATAATTATCTGAGAAGCCCCAAAATTTAATTTTAAAATTTAGACCCCTGCTGATTCCCCAACCAAACGGAGCAGCTTGCTGTGGGTTTTGCCCCCATAACCCTTTAAAGGGAAAGGGCCCAAACCTATGCAAACCCCTTTTTTTTGGGCCCAAAAACCCAAATAGTTTTAATTAAAGCCACCTCAGGTTTTGTGTCTACAGCTCGTCGGTAGATATATGTCCCCATGGTCAGAGTGCAGATATCCTCCATGTAGTCTGATCATGGCCCTAGACTGCAGATATCCCCTGTGTAGTCAGGTCCTGCTCCCTTTTATCCGTCTCCATCACTTCTATCAGGTAGATCATCAAGAAGTAGTGTTTCGGTGGAAGGAAAAAGAGGGTTTAGGATCAAAACTCTGTAAACCTGTTTGGCCTCGTTCCCCCACGGCTTTTTTTGCCGGGGAAATGGGGCCGCCTTTACTGCGGGCCGGGATTTCCCTTGCAGTACGGGCGCCAATCCGTCGGAGTAATTAGGGGTAATCCATTGTCTCTTGGGAAAAACAGTGGATTCCCTCGCTCCCCCCCGCTCGGCAAATCCGCCGAGGGGGAAAGGGACATGCACATTTTTTACGGCTTTGTACTTTGCCGTAAACAATGCATTTTTCTATGGGGCCGGGGGAGCGGCGCCCCAGCCGGCTCCGGCCCCGCCCCCATCCCCCCCCCCCCTTATTCACGGGGGGATTTTTTGGAGCGCAATCCGGCTCACAAATCCGTCGGGAATAAGCCGTGTGAACACGGCCTTTAAGGCTTTTATTTCAGGAGATCTCTCCCAATTCTCCATTCCTATTATTTGGGTACCATGACCTCTTTACTCCAATCTGAGCTCCTAGACTTTAAACTGCTGAATTTCAGTGTTGGTTTTCCCTGGAATACAACTACAGCATTGACTTTTTTTTTTTTTTTTCAAATCTTATATTTTAAATTTTAAATATGTTATTTTTTTTCTCTGGGTTTTTCCATAAGATGTTTAGGGGTTTTTTTTAAAGTAGCTCAAAAAGAAAATGAAAAACTGTCCCTTTAGGTGGTTCTAGGTCTCGGCCTCACTGTATTACTGTAGTTTCCTTCCAAAAATCATAGTCCATATACTTTCTTCACTTTTGCCTTAATATTTATTTAAAGCTTTTTATTTTTTGTCATTTGGGGTTGTTAGATATTAATTAAATTTTTTTTCTTTGTTTTGGAACAAAACCAAAAAACATTTGCTATGTGATAAAATGTATGTTGCTAGGGGACTGATGTCAGGCACGGATTACACCTTTAAAAACTGCCGACCCTTCCGCCCCTGTTTTTCCTAAATCTCTTGTATTTTCCCCCCGGGGGTAAATTTCATCGACCTATAGCTGATAAAGTTTGCCCCTTTTTAGCATCAGTTGACCACAGCCTTTAAAAAAAATTTAAAAAAATTTTCTCCAGCCATAATCAAAGGGAGGAAACTTCGGGAGGAGATTTTGGGGGTTTTAGTCAACGGGCAAAAGTTTTGGTGGCTTTTTTTAGGAGGCTTTTTGAAGGGGTGAATGCCACATAAAATGGATTCGCAACTAATCCACAGAAAAACCCCCCCTGTGTGCATTCAGTTTTTGGGCCATGTTAAACAGGGTTTTTATTTTGGGAGGATTTCGTTACGGATTTCGCGCCTTTTACTGCACAAATTTTAAAGGGGGGTGAAATCCGTCCCAGTTTTTTCGGTAATCCACAATTCTCATAGAGAACAAATGGTTTCCCGTCTCTTCCCCCCCGCTTTGCGAAATGCGGGGAGAAAGTGACATGCACATTTTTTTCCGGCGGGTATGCCCCGTGGATAATAAATTGTTATGGGGGCGGCGAGGTGCCGGCCCTCCCCCCGCTGCAAAAAGCACACGGCGTAATTGCGGGCAAAATCCGACCCCACAATTAGGGCCGTGATAAGCCGTTTTTGAAAAATTGCCTTTTGGGGAAGGGTTGGGCGGCATGTTGGCTAGCAGTCTCATCCCTGGCTGAGAACTTCTGCCGGGGTTTCCCCTTTGTTAATTTGGAAGGGATTGGTTTTTAAAGGTGTTTTACCTGCAAAATTTGCCCCATTTAACAAACCCCAGTTAGGGGTTTTCACTGCAGTTTTTCTCTTTATGGGGCCCTTTCCCTGAATTGCCCTTGTAAACGTACCCTTAAAGGAACAAAATAAAAGGATGTTCCCCTAGACTTTGCTTCAATCCGCTGGGGGGTAACTATCCCGTCTGACAGAAACATCCTATTCAGGAACGGAAAGTTAAAAATGAAGCCACTTTGCTAATGGTTATCACTAAAAACCTGTTGAGGAAGAAGCTTAAATTCAGATCTATGTGTCTTCATGTTATCAGACTACATACAAACAAACCCTGTGTGGTCTTCTCCAGACAAACCCTCTATAGGTCTGCTCACCAGCTTCTTGGTGAAAAAGAAGGGGCAGATGGAAGTTTATAAAGAAATGCAGGACCAGACAACAGTGTTGTTTGTGGTCTGTTACCATGGAGACAATAGGTCCCTTTTTTAAAAACTTACATATTTAAAACCCGGCAAAGGAGCTAAAATCAAGGCTATTTGCAGAGCTGCTTTAGATTTCATTTCAAATTTCATTGGATTGCAAAAAAAAAATATTCGGAAATTGGGGCAAAAGCTTTTAGGAAGCTTTTAATGCCCACAAAAAAAAAAAAAAAAAAAAAAAAAAAAAAAAAAAAAAAAAAAAAAAAAAAAAAATTTGGGTTTCACCCAAACCCCTCTGCTCTTTTGGGGTTTTTAACAGGAAAAAGGGGAATAAGCCGGGGGGGTAACAAACGGCTCTGGCAGCAAATTATCTTCCTTGAGAATAAAGGATCGGCCATAATGAAATCCTACAGCTTTCCTGCTCTCTTCTGATGTGAGTGATTAAAGTGAAAAGGGCCTATTTTCCTCTCCGAAATTAAAGTTTACTTTTGTAAAAAACTTGTTCCTCCCGTGAAAAAAATTTTTGGCTTTATTTTCTGTTACAATTCGTTGTTGTGCTGTTCCTCTGTTACTCCTCCTAAAATATTTTACTGAATCATTCAGATGGGTTTTACCAGAGGCGTAACTTGAAGCTTCTGGGCCCTGGTGCAATTAGTGAAATGGGGCCCCTCAGCTACCATGTGCCATTTACAATGCTGTGGCAGATGGGCTTTTTGGGCGACTGCTACCTCTGCACCCCCTGTAGCTACGCCCCTGGGT
The DNA here is from genome assembly GCA_025379985.1 of Phyllomedusa bahiana. NCBI lineage: Eukaryota > Metazoa > Chordata > Amphibia > Anura > Hylidae > Phyllomedusa > Phyllomedusa bahiana. The sequence goes on along the minus strand of JAODAL010008707.1, from coordinate 40,610 downwards.
TTTACTTTTTCAATTTCTAACTCGCAGGGTCGGTGGGGAGAGGCTGGGGGAGGCCCAGAGGGATTTTCCCGTACAAAAATGTCACCACTAAATTTGGGGGCTGGGTCACCTCCAGCTCAAGTCATAAATTTTGGGTTTTGGGGACCCCAAAAAATTTTTGAATAAAAATTTTGGTTTGGGTTTACACAGCGTATTTGCGGGTTGTAATTTTGTGCAATCGCCCAAAGTACACCTTTGAAAATTTTGTAAAATCAAAATTTTTTAGAGTTTTTCCCCCGCCAGTTTCATGCAAATTTAAAGAGCCGGCGTATAAGGGCGCGTACAGGTATGTGCCGCTGTCCGCCATCTGAACATACCCTTATTCTTCAAAATCGGCCTCCAAATCTGATTCGGCCAACGCCTGATTAGAGGTGTATTTGGAAGCCTGTTTTCAAATGTATTTAGAAAAATCCTATCCTCCATTGGATCCTGTGGTGATTTTACTTGTGTAAACGCCTCAAGAATTGTCAAAGGGACTTAAATTTACGTAGTTTAAAATCTCTTTTACCGTACTGCAAATACATTTTTTAAAAAAACATGTCCCTGTGAACGACGGTTTTTAAAAATTTTTTCCTTGCAATCAGTAAAGGGGTTTAGAACTTTAAAGGGGTGTCCCCAGGGGACGGGCTTTTCGGGGCCCCCCCTTTTTTCGATGATTTGCGGGGTTTTGGAAACCTCTGAAAAAACCCGGGGGAAAATGAGCAGAACGGGGCTTTCCCATTTGGGAAAAACCCCCTGCAGCAGTCCCCCTGAAAAGGGGTTTTCCCCTCTGGCGGGGTTTTTTGCCCACAAAACCCTTCTAAAAAACACATTTTTCGTTCCCGGGTTTTTTGAAAGGAATCTTTTGGGTTTTGAATGGGAAAGGGGGGAAAAACCGAACCCAAAAGTTTTTCCCACTCCCCCCCACCCCCCGGGGGTGTGCACTGCACACAAACCGGTTTAAATAATTGGGGCGGGGAAAAATCCCACCGGTTTTTTTTCCTTGGTTCCGTGGAAAAGTGCCCCAAAAGGGTTATTTTTTGGGTTTATTTCAGCGCACAATTTCATCCCAAAAAAAAACCCTTTAAAATAACGCAGTGTAATATGGGCCCAAGGATTTTTTGTTTACTTGGGTTATTTCGGGACCTTTTTTTGTGCTGCAATGCGCCCCCCAAAATACGCCCCGGGAAATTTCCCGGTTTTCATACCTCTCACAGATGCCTTTCCCAATTTTTCCTGCCGTGTATTGAATTTTCAGCAGAAAAAAGTGGGCGTCACTTCCCTTTTTGGGATATACACAGGGGTAAAGGGGCCCCCGGGGTGAACATACCTTTTTGGGGGGGAAACCCCCCACAATGTAGAGATTTTTGGGGAAAAAAGGGTCCAGGGAAATTTTTTTCAAGGGAAAAACCCACATTTTCCAAAGGAAAAAATAGGAAATGGCCACAAATTTTTTTCTAAAAAATTTTTCAATTTAAAGCGTTTCCCGTGAGCCAAAAACTCCCAACCCTTAAAAAGGGGGTTTTTCCCCTACATTGATTCATCTTACCTCGTCCTGTTTTTTGGTTTCAGGGGGGTGTATACTGGCTTCCCACTAGGCTGCAGTAGAACCAGGTTTTGTAGTATAGCAACCCGTTTCTGGCAAACCTTTCAGGATAGATCAAAAAAGGCTGTGGTATTGCGCCCGAGGAGCTGATCAGCCCAAACAATTTGGAATATTTTAAAAAACAGGTTTTAAAAAAAGGGCCAAATGTTAAGAAAACCTATTTTCAAAGTGACTTGTTTTTGCAAGACTTTAAAAAAAAAAAGCCCAAACCTTGTAGTGAGGGCAACCCCTTTAATTTCCCGCGCCTTCCAGTTTTATTGCCAGACATTTCGTAATTTTCTTGAAGGTTTACCCGAGTGGATTTTGCCCCTTTCCCGCCCCAAAAATTTTTTTTAAAAAATTTTCCCCCGGGGGGTAGGCAACGGCTTTTCCCCTTTTCATGGGTTGGCCTTTTTTTTACACTGTACAGCAGTAGTGGAATTTACCTACAGGCATAGCCTATATTTATTATACCTATAGTATTACCATACAGTGTCTGCTTTAAAGTTTTACCCAAAATATCAGCAAAAAGCCTTACTGCTTGGTGTTTTTCCCCTTTCCCTTTCCCCCTTGGGCCCAAAAAAAAAATATAAAATATTGACTTCTGTATTGATCTGGAAATGCAAGTTTGCTGTATTTGGGTCTACAAGGACTTAAACTTTTTTTTTTTTTTTTTTTAATTTGTACTTGCAACTAGCAAAATGTAACCGCCTGGTGGGAAAATGTGGAAAGGGTAAAGCCTAAGCTTGGTGGGGCCTTTTGATTTTATAGAGGTGCGGGGGATTTAAAATTGAGGGAAAAATTTAGTGAAAATGTACAGACTTGTACACATTCGGGGTGATCCCCTCGGTGGACATTTTGGGGGCCCCGCATTTTGCACATTCACTAAATGAAAGGATGAAAAGGGCATAAAATTTGACTATAGCGAGACTTGTCAGCTTTAGATGGTTCACCTTATTGCTTATATAAAAATTTGGTTTGTGACCGTACAGAAAATTTTAAATTAAAATTAATAAAACCTTATGTTTTTGTGCTTTGGTTTTCCCTTTTTTTGGTCATTAATATGAAGCTGGAACGGATAGTTGGAAACAGCATATCTAGAAACGCCCCAATGTTATTTTTGGGGAATAGGGGCCATTTCCCAAAGAAGGTGGGTTTCCAATAATACCACAAGCAATCTAAAATATACTATTTTTAACAAGTTTTATATCTCTACTTTTGGACCCCCATGAAAGCAATTATCGGGCCATTTTCTCTCGGCTTTTTAAAATTGGGGGTCTCTGTCTATTTAAAACATCCTCGGGCCTTGGAAATGGGGGCCTGACTGTTTCCCCAGCACTCATGGTTGTAACCCAATTATTATAAAAAAAAAAATATATATATATCTAAATTTAAGTTATTCCATCTAGTGTCCTGCCTTGCTGCTGTGTAAATGGTCTGGTACAGATCGGTGGGAAAATGCCCCAGTTGTCGATGCTTTTCCCTTCAGAAGGGCTGTGTTATCAAAAAAACACCTTTTAAATTTACAAAAGGTAATGGTAATATCTTCTCTCCTTTTACCTCCCAGTTTTTCTTTTCCAAGGTCACAAAACATGTCTACAACACTTCCTCATCCCACAGAAGTAAAATGAGTCTGTTCCTGTTCACAGGCTTTTATGGTCCATGTACAGATGTAGACAAAATTGTTGGTTACCTTCAGTTAAAATCCTACAATGGACACAAAAAAAAAAATGAATTTCCCGAAATTTTTTTGGGTTTTTAATTCTGGTTTAAAAGTTTAAAGGGGGGGTTCCCAAAGGGTTTTTAAAATTTGTTAAAAATAGAAGAAAAAGATTTTATATTTTGGGGTTTCCCCCCGTACAAATTTTATGGTATGGGCAATGGCACCATTAAAAAGTTAAAATTTTGTTTCCCAAAAAAAAAAAAAAAAAAAAAGCCACATGGGTTTTTTTTTTAGAAAGGGAAAAAAAAAAAAAAAAAGTTATGGCTATTGGAAGGAGGGGAGTAAAAAAACATAGAGCCAAAAATTTGTGACCCAATTTCAAACAGAAAGGGGTTAAAGGGGGTTTTGGGCTAACCCTTCTTGGGGAGGGGGCGACTGTAACCCCCTTTTTTATACTTAGGGGGGCCTATATACTTGCCTACCTGCTGAAGGGGGCCCTTTTACCTTTCCTATTGAAAAAAAAAAGGGAAAGGTTTCCAAACCAGTCGCCAATACTTTTAAACCCAAAACAGAAAACCCGAACCCTTTTTAAAAAAGGGTTTTAAACGCTAAAAAAGTCAAAGTCTCGGATTAAGGGGACAGGTTTAAAATAAACTTTTATAATTGGTGTGCATTACCTCAGTCACTTGGTTTGCAGATATGACCCTTTTTGAAAATCTGTATCCTGTTTTTTGCTTCCCCGGGGGTGGGGACGTGGCCCCCGGGTTTTGCACACCCCCCTGCACTGTAAAAGGGCCCGGGGGCTGACATTTCAGCCTTTTGGGGAAAAACCCCCCCCCAAGACGGGAAAACCCCCCGGGGCCACGCCCCCTGCGCTGTTTTTGGTTTTCCTCGACTTTTGTTTTTAACCCCTTTTTGGATTTTTAAAAATCGATATTGAAACCAAGGGCTGCTGGCTCTTTTACACATCCCCCAACTCTGGGGTGAAGGATCTAGGAAATTTTACGGGCTGTTTAATCTCAGATCCCCCAAAAAGGCACAGTATTATAGAGTCCCCGCCCTCTTAAACAGGGGGAAGGAGGGGGGGGTGGGGGCAATTTAATGCATTGCTCCAAAATAACCCATTTCTGTTTGCCGGGTAACAGGGGGGAAAGGGGGGGGCATTTGGTACACTCCCACTTTGTCTATCAGTTCGGGGCGTGTGTATAACTGCAATTTTAAACAAAAGGAAAGCTTGTGGGACCCCTGAAGCCCCTGCAGATAAAAGGGGGCCAGAAATGCGGGGGAAAAAAAAAGGGCTGTTTTGCTGTTCTCTCCCAGACATCCTTCTGTTTCTACTGCCTCCCCCAGAATGATGATGTCGCATAAAAAGAGACTCGCTCCTGGATTTAAAAATCAATCTGGGGAGAATTAGCTGAAGAGCAGGGAACAGTTCAAATAAATTAAAACCCCTTTTTTTTTTTTTTTTTTTTTTTTTTTTAAAACAAAATTTTATTGCATTTTCAAATAATTTAAACAAAAAAACACATATCTCTGACATGTAATAGTGGCATATCACTTTATTTGCAAAATTCCCCGGGCCGTGCCGGGAATTTAGATAATACATACAGGGGAAAAACATCAATTTCCCAAGGGTGTAAAAAAAAATTTAAATTAAACAAAATATCAAAACACTACCAAATTGCCTTTTGCGCCCAAATTCTTTTTTCCAAAACGCGCCCGTAGGGTTTTTAAAGGGAAAACCCTCATACTCAAGTCCAAAGTTCCTCAAACCTGAAGTCTCCCCTTTGGTGCCCCCAAATTCCCTCCCTACAGAAACCAATCGGTATACTTGAATTGCATGGGGGGCTTCTATCTCCCTATGGAAAAAATGCTTTTTCTATAAAGGTTCTCCAAGGGTCGAAAAACCCCCTGGGGTTCGGATCCCCTTTTACGCCTCTCTGTCCCCAGTCGGGTTCCGGGCTATAAGAAAGCCTCCAGCTTTTTTTAAAAACCCGGGGAGATTGGGGGAAAGAGGGGGGCTTCCCCCATAACGGGTAAAAAGGGCCCCGGGGTTTTTGCGCCAAAAAGGGCAATGTAAACTACCCCCGGGGGAAAACCGGGGGGGAAAGGGGAAACGGGATTTCCCTCAAAATTGCCCCAACCGCGCCCGGGGGCCTGGGGAAAAATGGAAGATCGGGGAGTTCATTAAAGGGTTCTCTAGGGTGACCCCAAATTTGAAGGAAATAAAACTGAAGTGCCCCATTTGGATTGTGTATAGCGCATTCCCACAGCCCGTCCAAAAGGTCATTTTTTATTTTTGTGCCGCTTTTGGGGGCAGTTTTCCCAATCTATCGGGGAATTTTTTGAGAGGGGGGGGAGATTAAAAAGAAAGAATGGCGTTGTTGTATTTATCTTGAAGAAAAGTTTCCCGCCAGGCCCGCAGTTTTTGGAAAAAAAGGGTTTTTCCTTTACGGTCAAAAAACCCCTTCGGGATCATTTGGGATCTGGGCTTTTCCCAATCGGGCGGGGCCAGTAGGGGAAATGCCTGAGAAGCAAATTCCGTTTCCTGCCCCCACCCTCTCAGTCGGCGTAGGGGCCCTCGAAAAGACAAAAAGTCCCCTTGTGAGTGGTGACAAAAGTGTAAAAATCGTTGGGGAGGGGTCTTTTGGGGGGACATCTTTAGTCTCCCATTACAGAAATAGAAGAGCGTTAGGCACCCAAAAGCGTGTTTTTGGGTAAGGAGAACCTCTCAAGCTTCTCCGGGGGCTTTAAGCCATTTTCCGAAAAATTCACTCGCATTAGCTTTTCCCCCCCTTGGGCCAAAACCCCGCCTCCCCCCAAATTCCTAAAAAAGGGTTTTGCTTTTTGACCCAGGGGAAAACTGGGGGTTTTCCCAAAAGGGGAAATGTCCCTTGGAGAGAGCGAAGGAAAAAAAGGGAACCCTTTTCCCTCGGTTTCTTTCCATTTTCCATTTTTGTTTCTCGGAACAGGGGGGAAAAATTTAATCAGAGAGGGCAGTTTGGGGGGATCCCTGGTAAGGGAAGCAAGGGCCTCCCCGGGTGCCCAAGGGGCGCTTTAACTCTTTTTTCAAATTTCCCCAAATTTCGAGAAGCGGGAGCGCCCCCCAAATCCATCTAGCATGTGACGATTTCGAAAGCCAGGTTATAACCCATTTAAAAACCCAATCGGGGAAGATTCAGCCCCCCTTTGCCCTAACTGGCGGGAAATTAGTTTTGTAGCGAAATAGGGGGTTTTTTTTTCCCGGCCCATATAAATCTGGAAAAGCATGAGTTAATGTGGATGATGCCCCAAATTTTTTGAGCGGGAAAATGGGGGGTCTGGTCGGGTATAGCAGCGGGTGGGAAGCAGACCCACTTTTTTGGCGTGCCCATCAAAGGGCAAGTGCCAAGGGGGCATTGAGGTCAAAAGTTTTCAGGTCCTGGGAGATTTTTTTTATAAGGGGAGGAAAAAATTTAAAACTTTAACATCGATTTCTGGGGGTTCCGCCCCACCTTTTGTTTCCCCAAAAGTAGGTGATTTTTTTCCTGAGCCCGGGTAATGCCCAAAAACCCATTTTCCCCCCGGGGGCGTGATATTTTGGGGCCAAATTTCTAGCAATTCACTTTTGGACACTTTTTACTTTATCCTGATAGCGTGCCAAAAAATTTATCGCAACAACTCCACCCACTGGCGGAGACCCGGGTTTGGGGAGCGGGCATAAATGGTTGAGTTTCGTCTGCAAAAAAGCCGGTCTTCACCTCTTTGTCTCCTTTGGGAAACCCTGAAAAAGAGGTCGAATCCTCAAGTCCCCGTCCCAAAAGGGTTCAAAGGGCCAAATTTTTCCCTTTCTGGGGGGGAAATTTTTTGGGGGGGAAAGGGGAAACCCGGAGTATAAATTTTGGGCCGTTGGGGCGTCGTAAATTCCCGAGGGGACAAAACCTAAACGCCCCCTGAAAATTCCCAGGGTATCCGGGGAAAAAACCAAACCCAGTCCCCACGCACATTATCGAAGGCCCTTTTCTGCTTTTTGGGCCCCCCAGGACAGGCCTCCCCCCTTGGCAATGGTTTTGGTGTGGCCCCTTTTCCCAAATACGGCGACACTTTCCTGATGTTTCCCCCCGCCGCTTTCCCTTGAAAAACCCCTTTTTGGGGAGGGTCCAATAAAGTGGGGCCCATATAACACCGGCAAACCCGTCAATATTTTTGGATAGGATTTTGGGTTTCAATGTCTATGGGTTTAGGGGCCTTTTATATGCAGGGAGCAGGGTCTTTCCCTTTCTTGGGGAAAATAATTTTAATGTATTTTTTCCCTTTGTTTCGGGGGCAAAAACAGGCTCATTATGCAGTATCGAGTTTTTATTTGTCGGTAAAGGGTTGGGGGTGATCTAAACACTCAAAAACTTTATATCCCTTTCCCCCGAAACCCCCAAGGCCCCGGGGGCCTTGGGCCCCCCTTTCAAGTTGGCAAAATAGCCTTTTGACCCCCTTTTCTCATTTATTCCCCCAATTCATTTCCCTCCCTCTGGCGTTCTGACAAGTGGGGAAATTTGGATTTTGGAGGGGAAATCGCCGCCCATCCCTGCTTGAAATTTGGGCCCTCTGAAAAAGTCCCAATTGGCATAAAATTGTCTGAGCGTGTCATTAATTTTGCGGATCATTTGGTAAGGGGTTAGGGCCCGGTGTGGGGGAAGTTTTAAAATGTGTGGGGGTTTGTAAGCCCCTTTGGGTACCCGGGAAAGAAAGTTTCCCGGGTTTTGATTCCATAAAGAAGAGTGTGGAGGAAGGTAAACAAACTGTATTTTAGTTCCTCTTACGATCCCCCCAAAGGCCCAAACCCCCCCGTTGGCCCGGGTTCCCTTTCCCGTTTGGGTTTTCGAGCTCCCCCCAAAGGGAAAGGGTCTTATGGGTTCCTCCCAAACCCTTTTTGAGGCAGTCGATAGGCCTCCTTCGTTTTGGGCGTTTAAAAGGGCAGAGGTATAGGCAAAAACCCTGCCCCTAAGAAAGCTTTTGCTTTTCGCCAATAGAATGGGGGGTCTTCCCGGTGGGACGGGTTTGGGCCCAAACCCTAGGTCATCCACCAACCCCGACCGTCTCAGAAAAGTACCCGTTTTTGTGGGATAAAAAGGGAAAAATTTCCAAAATAAAGCCCTGCACCTCTGGGAAAGAATTCCATCAAACCCCAACAGAGTTTGGGGAGTGATCAAAAGATGACCATGTTAAAAAATTTTTGGGCATTTCAATTTTAGTTTGGGGTGTCAGATACCAAAAAGTTTGGCCCCAACCTAGACCACGACGGGGTTAAAGGGCGGGAGTTTTGGGTTTTAATCCCCCCCTCATAAGGATTCCGCTCCCTCCAACAGTCTTGGAGATTAGGGGGTATCCTTTGAGGGGGGCGTAAAACTCCCTTTTTGGGTTTTGGGAAAATGACTCTTCTGCCTTTTGGGGAAAGTTGGCCCCCCCCTCCTACCCTAAAGGGGTCAAAAAACCAAACTTTTCTTGTCCCCTCCAAAAATTTGGCATTGATTTTAAATGGGCACAAATCCTTTTCCCTAACTCCCCGGGATAAAATCCCCGGGTTCTGACCATTGGGGGCAAGTTTATTAAATGTCTAAGGTCATTTTCCCCTCCCCATTTTTTTTAAATAATGCGGGGAACTTTCCCTCAGTTTTCCGTTTTTCGTTGAAAACCCCCCCTAAAAAGGGAAATTTTTATACAATAAAGGGGGACCCCCCTGCCTTCCCAATGTAGACGGGGACCCAAAAGGCTTTACCCCCCACAGCTTCTCCAACCCGGGCTTAATGTCATCACCCTGCAAGGGGCGTTTCCCTGTGGGAAAAACCACATCGGGCGAAGTTTTTAGATGCGGGATCCCCTTTCTTTCCGTTTTTTTTGGGGGAACGGGGGCCCCTTTATGTTAAAAGGGGAGGGTTCCGAAATAAAAAGGGTTTATTTTTATGTGGGAGGCTGGGGGTTGGGGCACCAATATGTCAGGTGAACTCAAAAATTTTTGGGCAAGGTCTCGGGGGCATTAAATTAGGGCTTTGGAAAGGGAGCAGTAGGAAAATGACAAATTTAACAAACTAGAAAACCGGCTAACAGGCACACAAAAATTTCCCAACCCGGCGAAATGTGATGACGTGAAAGGAGGGTTTTAACATGCCCCGGGTTTCCATTGCTTTTGGAAGGACTTTTTTTTTTTTTCCTTCAGCTTGAAAAAACCCTTTTTCTAAGTGAGGGGGACAGTACCCCCCCTCCCCCCCCCGGTTTAAAACCTTAAGCTACTAAAAATTTTCTAGATTTTTCTTGGATTCCCCTTAAAAACATTTTATAAAGGGAAGTTACATCTCAAAACATTTCAAAAAGAACCCCTGTAACCCCAAATTCCCTTCATTTTAAAAAAAATGATGGAAACAACTCTTGGGTGCAGTTCTTTACAGACAGCCCCCCCAACCCCCAAAACCCTTTATCCTCGTCGAGCATGTGGGTCAGTCCCCCCCGCCCCCGGAGTAGACTCCGCTCGGTGGGGGGCCTTTCTTTAGGAAGGAGGGGAAAGGCGGTGAAAAGGGGACCCGTGAGCGGGGGTCCTTTAGATCTCTTCCCCGTCCCCCCTTTGAGGGTCTCTTGGGAGTCGGGCTCAGTCGTCTCAGGAAACCCCGGTGGTCAAGCTGGTTTTTTGGAGGGGGGGGAACCTTTTGAATTTGGTCAGGCCCAGATCCTTTTTCCGTTCCCTTTGCTGAGTTAAAGAACCGGGTCGGGCCGTCAGGACCCAGCCCCTTTGGGGGGGGTGGCCCGGGTAAAGGAATCGGGAAATCAAATCTTCTAAAGGGAAATTTAGTCTGGGCAAATTTTCTAAGGGCGCCTTTTTCTGGGAAACCTCTGGGGGAAAATCTTAAAATTAGCAGCACTTTATCCCCCTGGGTAGAAGTGGCTTGTTCCCCCCCTGCGATACCCCCTGGGAATTTCACCCTTGTCATTAAAGTAAAAAATTCATTATACCCAGTGGGGCCCTCTTCTGTCGTTGCTGAAGATCTAGTTTGGGGAGCTATTTTTCCCCGGGGGCCCCCCAAACTCTGTGTATTCTTTCGATACGGCAAGCCATGGTTGATGCCCAGGGGAGCTAGGCAGTTTCTTCCTGGCAGGGGGGTTGTAATCGCGCTTTTTGAAGGGATTCGGGGAAAGCCCACAAAGCCTCGGGTTTTACTCCCCCCTTTGGAGCTTTTTTCAAGGTTTTTCAATGCGTTCTTGTTGCACCATTGTCCCTTGGGCCCGGCAGAGCTTCAAAAGGGGCGTTCAGAGTGTTTTTTGTCAGTCTCCAGGTTTTTTAACTTTGTTTCCCATTTTTTTTCGAGTCTGGCAAGTGAGCTTGAACATCCTGCTGCCCGCTTTTAGCAAGAGGCCTGGACAGTGGATTCAAGGGCCGCCGCAGATCTGTGCTTTGTCTTTCCAATTCTGTTGCCAGGACTTGTAATCCCAATTTGGGACTGTGCGGTTTGGGGTTTAGCGAGCCCTGGGGCCCCTGGGGCAGGAATAAAGGGGGGATTTTTTCATCGTTAATTCCCCCCTTTTTGCTGCTGGAGCACTGGTTGGTTGGGGTTTTCTCTCCCCCTCCCCGGGGGCACGTGGGTGGGGAGGCCATTTTTTGGTATAGCCTGTGGCTGATTTTTCCGTGGGGCTCTGGTCTTTTGGCACTACTTGGAAAGGAATTTCTCCATTGGGAGTATAAAAGACAGGCGTGGGGGGGTTTTTTAGCCCCCCTGGGCCCCAGGCGGGTCCACTGCGGGGAAAAATAGCAGGAGAAGGCCCCGGGGCGGGTCGCCCCCAGTCAGCGTCCCCTTGTTTTTTTTGTTAGGACAGCTCTAAAAGGGCCCCCCTTTCGCAGGCAGGCTGTTTGGGTTCCCGGGGAGAATGTGGGGAGCAGCCCGGGGGTTTAAAGCCGTCCCCCCGCGGCCCCGCCGGCCGTTTTCCCGAGCCCCCCCTCCGGGAGTTTAATTTAGTCCTCGGGGTTATTCCCGGGGCAGGGGGAACTCCCTTACCCCAGTTCCAAACGTGAAAAACCAATGGAAAATTTTTCCTGCTGCTTTTCGTTTGCGCGCCGCTTCAGGCTTCCCCCCTTTGGGAAGCAAACGGCCCCGGAGCGTCCGGTCCCCCGGGGGGCGGGTAGTCGGAGCGGGAAGGCGGGAGTCCCCCGGGGCGAGCGGGTTTCCCTGACGGGCAGTGTCCCAGGTTTTTCCCGGGGCGGGCCTTTTCCCCCAAAATTTGGGCGGTCCGGGGCCCCGTGCTGTTTGACAAAAGTAAATTCCCCTCTAAAAGCCGGCGGGGCGGGGAGGCCCACTCTCCCCCGCGTCCTCATTCCGGGCCCGGCCCCCGGAAACGGGGAATCAATAAAAACTCCATTTAAACTAGGGGTTACCACGGATAATTTTTTAGAAAGAAGGAAAACAATTTTGCCCAAACATTTCCCCTAAAACATGGCACTTTATTGTAGATAGGGAAAAAACCCCAGTTTGAGCAAAAAATTAAAAGGGAAGGTTTTCATCAAAAAAAGACCCTTTTTGTTTAATGCGCGTTTTTATGTTAAACAAATTTTTAAAAAAATTTTTTTGTTTTTTTTTTTTAATTTTCCATATTTACTTTCAATATTTATTTACAAAATTTTTGTCCTGCAGTTTTAACCTTTTGGGCCCCTAGGAAAAATAGTTTTTTCTGACACTTCCAGGGTTTTGGAGAGAGAGAATTTTTAAAAGTCTGCTTCCCCCTTTTCCGTAAAAAAGGGAAAGGGTTTCACTGAAAGCAGATGCCAATGTGTATAGATAAAACACGATCCACCAATCACAATCCACCCTCTCCCACTCCCTGCACACTGACTTCCTCCCAGGTCACAGAGCATGTCTAGAAAACTCCCCCTATTTGAAGTCAATTGGACTTTATCCGTTCCCAGGCTCCTTTTTTGTGCATGAAGCTGCTGTAAAACAAAAAAACTCTGAATGCTTATTAAAAAACAGTGGGGGGCAAGAAATGCTGTTTCCCAAAAGACATAACAGACGCCCAATTTTTAGAAATCTACAATCGGAAAATAAAAATGGGAAAGAATATGGATCAGTGTCTTGTTTTAATAAGTAAAAAAAATAAATAAAATTTGTGACTGATTCAAATTTAAGGCATTTTTGGGGAGGGGTTCCCGCCCAAACCCAAACCAAAAAAACCTTAACATTTTAAACAAAGGTTAAATCGATACACATAAAAGATATCATTAAAAAGTCAATGCTGGGGTTGGGGTTTTTTTTTTTCCTTTAAATATAATTAAATTAAAAGAAAAAATCTATAAGATTCCTGATTTTTAAGGGCCCGAGTTCACACGGTTTAAATTTCATTTCAATTTCGGGACTCCCACAAAATGCTTCCCGGCAAAAATCCCCGGGGGAAAATTTGGGGCCTCATTTTACTTTTTCTATTGCCGGGGGAAAAAACGCCTGAAAAAAAGTGCCCCTTTACTTTTTGATCGTAAAAGGCCCCGCAGTTTTTTGAAATTTTAAAGCCACTTTGTTTACATTGATGTCTGACAAAATGTATTGTACATTGTTTTGGGGCCTTTTTCAAACAAAATTATTTCCAAAAGTGCAAAAATACAACCCCTTTGCACTGTGGGGAACCCCTATAAAGGGTTTTCCCTTTTAAAGATCACCAACCCCTTTTAACCCCCTTACCGACTAAATGAAAGTATGGTACGTCCCCTAACGCCCGGGAACAGGCCTTTGAAAAAAAAAAAAAACAAACATAACCTTTGGGGGCCTGCCCGCGCTTTTTTTAAACCCCCCTTAGGAAAAAGGGTCCGGGGGCCCCAGCGTCTAAATGAATTAAAAACTGTGCCGGCCCCAAAGTTCTTCGAGCCCGGTTCGGGATATCGGCTTAAAATCGCTAAAATAACGTGGGTTAAAATTTGGGGGGGGATCGCTGCCTTTTTCCCGTTTGCCCAAAAAAACCCGGGCCCCCGGTGGAAGTAGGGAAAAGCCCAATCTTTGTAAAGGTCTTAAAAAAATTGGGCATGCAATTTTCCCTTTTATGTATTAAAGATTTCGCCCCCCAGGGGTTTAAGCATCCAAAAGGGGGACTCAATGTCAAAAAAAAAAAAAAAAAGTATTAAAGGTTTTAAAACCCCCCCCCCCTTTCCCCCTTTTTCAATTTAAAAAAATTTTAAAAAAACGTTTCACAAATTGGTTAAAACGCCCGTGTCCGAAAAGTCGTTATAAAAATATAAAAATCATTTATCCCCGTAAAGCTGAACAAATGTAGAAAAAAAAAAATTTCCCAAAAACCAAAATTGCGTTTTTAGGGCATTTTTGCTGGGAAAAAAAAATTTTTAATTAAAAAATTTTTTGCTTTTCCCAAAAAACTAAACCAATTTAAAAAGGGAAAAACAAAAAATGATACCTTTACTTCGTCCTTTGGTGTTAAATACAAAAAAGGGTTTTTGGGCCCCACAAAAAAGGGCCCCGGCGCAAAAATTTTTATAAAATTAGAAAATTTTTTTGAATTTTTTACAGTTTGGACGCTTCCCTTTTCTTCAAAGGGGGGCACGATGTTTTTTTATCTATCAGAGAGATAGACTCCCCTGTGAACCTTTAATTGGGGGGGAAACGACGGGGGCAGAATAACTTGATCACCTTCCCTTTTGGTTTTTGTCTTTAGAAAAGATTGTATCCTATTGGGGCCCCATTTTAAAAGGGTACACAGGGGTAACCTATGGGTCAGGAATTTTGTTTTTTTGGGGCCGGCCCTTTTCAGGGCGATGAACCCCAAAAAGGAAATTTGGGAAAAGGGGGGTTTAATAGGGTGATATAGTGAAAGTTAAAATTTACTTTTTAACTACGGGGGCTTTTTTTTAAGGGCCCTAAAACCGGGAAATATTTCTTTTCCCTTTTTGGATTACAAACGTGTAAGGGCTGGTGGATGACCTGTATTGGAAGCTAAGTATACTTCCTTTCCTACAATTTAAAGAGTGTTATATCTTTTTGTATTAAATATCGAAATTAAGGGATTAGTGTGTTGAAATAAGATTTTAATAATTTTGAAATAAAGATTTAGTATTTTTAGATTGGGGATTTATTTTTCTGTGATAGGTTTTTGATACCCTGATCAAGGTATTGGATAAACTGGAGGAATTTTTTTACAGTACCAAAACATAACGGAAACCCTACATGTTTGATATTGCCGGATGCGTATCAACCTGTAGAATACAGATAACACATCATTTTTACCAAAGAATAAACTCCATTAGAAAAAAACTCCCGCAAACATGGCACAAGTATGTTTTTTTTCACATTTTGCCCCACTTAGAATTTTTTTGCCGTTCCCCAGTATATTCTATAGTAATATGAATAAGACCATTAGAAACGACATCTTGTCCTGCAAAATAAAAGCCCTCATATGTCTATGTAGGTGGAAAAATAAAAAAAGTTATGGCTTTCAGAAGGCGAGGAGGAAAAAAATTTAGAGCCATATTATTATGACCGTCTGTCAGGAAGGGGTTAAGTGAAGTAACTTTTTCAATCCACTGAACCTTTAAAGTGACTATGTTACCAACCTGTTTGGATAAAACCACGGACACACTTCTAGATCTAGCAAATATTATGTCTGTATGCGGATTAGATCTTTACATTTGGAGACCATAGCCCACTTTAACCACCTGGACAGTAATTTTTGGAATCTTGCAGTTGCGCATACAGATGGATCTATTAACATTTCCTCTGTAGATCACATGATAATCCAGACAACCCATGTACTCACCAGAAAAGTGGAGCGGGTGATACCATTTTACATGCTGACTCCTGTCACCCAATTCAAAAATAGACCATTTGGCAAAATGTTAGAAGCTACAGAAATCACAGATTTTCTTCATGACGCACAAAATATTACTGACCGACTCCAAAAATGGTTTCAAAATACTTTCCCAAAACCCCCCAAATTGGACCTAAAAGATAGAACAGCTATTATTCCCTTAAAAAAAAATCCCAAGCAAATTTCCCCCAAAACCGAGCTCTAAACCTTCCAAAATATTTTTTTTAAACCCAAAGGGCCTGGTTCACGTATTCTTCAGGGGTTTTTTTTTGGGAACCCCTTTGCATGCCCCATCAAGAAGGGCGGGGAAAAATATAGGGGCGGCAATTTTGCCCTATTTTTCGGTTACCCAGTGACGGGCACCTTTGGGGAGCCCAAAGAGGCCCCATTAAAATTAATAGGGTTTTCCCTTTGGGGGTGAGGGGGTTCCTTTGGGGAAAAAGGATCCCGGGCCTTCCCCCTTTTTCCCCCCCTTTGGCCCCAGAATTTCCCAAAATTAAAACCTTTTCCCACAAAATTTTGAACCAAGATTTAACAGGTTTGGGTTTTTAAAGAGCATTCAGATAATTAAAAAAAATTTTAAACCCTTTTTTTTGACCCGGGCCACAAAAAGGTTGTTTTCGAGTGAAAGAATATCAGGGTGTAGCCCAAAAAAGGGCCCAAAAATTTATTGGGTACATTTTACCTCCAAGTTTCTTTTCTAGTAAGACCAAATAAAATATTTGGCCCTGGACGGGGGTTAGCTCAAAATTTGTAGCCTTTAATAAAAGTACATAATGTTTTTTTAATTTACTTTAAACCTTTTTAAAAATTACATGTTATTAGATGTTAGAACAAAAAAATTTTTAAATTTAAAATTGAAACCTTGGTACCCCCCAAAAAGAACAATTTTTCTTGGGGCCTAAAAAATGGGCCCCCCTTTAAATTCGGGGCCCTCTTTTGTTTATGGGCTGGGTATGTTCCCCACAGTTTTTTCGGGCCCCCCGTGAAAAAATTACATTATTAATGCGTTTCTGGATCCGTTTTTTCCGGATCCAAAAATCCCATCTAAAAGGGTTGGCAGTGGGGTTTTTAAACTTTGGGCCTTGTTTTTTTTTTTGGAAATGCATTTTCGGAACTACAACAGATCCAAAATCGGACCCCAAAAATTTCATTGTAACATAAAATTGTTTTTGCAGACCACACACCAAAGGGGCCTTTTGCTGAAAAACCATGCTTTTTCATTTATCCATTTTAAAAGGGTTTAAAGGGTTTTGAAAAGATAACCTTTTCCTCCCAAGAGGGGGTGATCAAAAGGGGGAAACTCCTTAAGGGGGAAAATTTTTTTTGGGGGATTTTCTTATTAGATACTCGGTTACCTAAAAGGCAAAAAATTCAACATCAGATTTGCTTTTTATTTTTTTAACAAAAAAGTGTATTGGGTTTTTCTTTTTCTTTTTCTTCTTTCTTTTACAGTCACATGCTTTGAATATATTAGTGCAATTGGTATATTCCAGCTATTTAAAAACATAGATTTTTGTGGGGGGGGGCTGATCCAAACCCCTGAAAAAGCATAACCTTAGCTCGATGTATGTCTTGTCACTATCTACAAAAATAGTGTTTTTTTTTTGGGTGGGAAAAACCAATATTTAAAGAGAGGGGGAATTGATTCTAACGAATTAAAATTCTTTTAAAGAATTTCGGGGAAAATTTTCCGGTTGGGAACGAAGTCAAAATTTTGGGGGTACTTGCGGGTGAACGAATTTTGCTTTTGATTTGGATAAAATGGGCTGCGGCACAGGCGCAAAACCAGGGGGGCAAAGCGACTCGGGGGAGGAAAAAGGGGCATAGGCCCCTGCATGAACAGGGTGCGGGGGGAACCAAATCAAAAGGACCGGGGGGTTTCCCTTGAACCGTCCCCCATTTTTTTAATAATCCGGGGCGCGTTTCCGGGGTACTCACACTCCTCTCACTTGTCCATCAGGAAGGGCTGCCGGGGCGGGTTTAAAAGCTCTTACAAAAGAATTGGATTTTTAAATCGTTTTTTTTGTGGGGGGGGTTTCCCTCAGCTTTTTCTCAGAAACGGGTTCTTTTAAGGGTTCAATTTCAAATTTTTTGGGGGGGGTATTGCATCTAAAAACCCTTTTTGTGGTTCCATTTCAGTTTGCATATACATTCAATATCCAAGGGGGATCTAAAGCCATTTCCTTTTTGGGTATTCATTAAAAAAAAACAGCGTTTTTACAATACAAATACCCCCTTCTTTTTTGGGCTGCTCAATTCTATTGCGAAATTTACACCCCGGGGTTAATTAAGCTTTTTTTTGCTGGGGTGTTTTGACCTCAAGAAACCGTTTTTTTAAAACGCCAAAATATTTTCCTTTTTTCTGTAGCCTAATTCATGTCCGAAGGGTTTAAATTTAACCTGTTTTTGCTTTTTTCATTTTTGTAAAAAAACACAATTTTTTTAAAAGACACATACAAGAAATTTTTCCTGGCCCTTTGGTGGGCGGGAATATATATTCCCAAGGGGGGTTTCCCAAGCTTGTTTCTCGGGTTTTATTTGGGGTCAAAAAAAGGGTGTATTAAAAAGTTTTTTCATATACAGAAAACAACATCCCAAAAAGTTTTCCGTACATTTTTTTAAAAAAACAGTATGTTTAAAAGGAGAGGGGGGGCACCCCGGCCCCCTGCCGGGGGGCAGAGGCCAAAAAACATTCCGGGCCCCCGGTCGCAGCAAAAAAAAAGCAAAAAAAGGGGGGGGCCGCAGCAGGGGTCACTCGGGGGGGGGCCACAAACTGCCGGGGTGGGCATCTAGCCGGCTTTTGTGTTTGTTCACAACCCAAGTTTCTTTATTGGTTTACTAGGGCCCTCCTCTTTCCCCCCAGATTAAAATCTGACAACCCCAGCCCAAAAGTGGGGGGGGGACCCCAGACAAATCCTTAGTTGGGGATGGCCCCGGGGGCGGTCAGCGGGCCCCCACTTGCCCCCAGCCCGCCTCTGTCCCCTCCGGGTTTCCCCCAGCCAGAGATCTACTATTGGTCTGGGGCCCCCAAGTCGCCACTATTTTAGCGAGGGTGAAAAAATTTGAGGAGGGCAGTCGCAGCTACTTGGCCGAAGAAATGGGGCCCAAAATCCCCTGCTTCTTGCAGTAAACCCGGCAAAGGGATAGATGGGAAGTGCAAAGGGGGGTCCCCCCCTGTTTTGAGAGGGTCAGCCTCGGCATACCCAAAACCCTTGGGTGAGGACAAACAGTGATGATAAACACAAATAGGGGGGGTGAAGAAACCCGGGCCCCCACTTTTGGGGGGGGCCGGGGGGAGGGAAGGCTTCATCAACGTCAGGAGAAAGGGCGTCAACTTGCGCGTTTAGGCAGCAGGGGCCCGCCAGCAAGGGGGGGGCGTGTTTTTTTCCGGGGAGTCAGCAAGGGTTACTCGCAGGGGGGTGGGATCGGGGGGCCCCAAGGGGGGGCCCCGGGGTTAAAAAAAAAAACCCGCTTCGGGAGTCCCCAAAAAAATCGGGGGGACAGGGGCCACGAGCAGCGGCGGCAGTAGCACTCATTTCGGGGCGTTTTGGGGGTAAAATCCGATACCGGGGGGTGGGCAGTTCTTTGCTAAGGGCACCGGGGGGAGGGCCCAATAGGGTAATTTTGGTAGAATCTGTGGGAAAAAAGTGAAAACGTGGCCAGGGGGCTAACGTTTTTGGGACCAAAGGGCCCGCATCAACACATGCCCCGTCACCATCCCCGGTGGCCCGGAAAAAAGTGGCTCAGATGGGTGGTCCATCCCCGCCGCCACAAACACAGCAGCCCGCGCCCATTTGGGGCGCATGGGCCAAAATTTCAGCCCTTTAAGGCCCCACCACCTCTGGGAGAGGGAGCTGTTTTCCTTTTGACCCTCATCTCCCCGGCCCAGATTCCCTGCTACTTCCCCTACTCATTGGGGGGCCCTGGGTTTCTGTTCATCGAGGGGGGATTGCAAAAAACAACAGTAAGTTCGTCCAACCATCCTAAGGGTGCGCACTGACCGTGCTCCTGCCCAAGTTGTTGGGGTTTTTTCGTCCCCTTCCCTTTTGGAAATGGTGGACTCGCACCATTTTTGAGAACTAAAGGGGTTTTTGCCGAGCCGAATGGAGAGTTTCCCAAACCGAAAATTTCTTTCCAAAAAGGCAGTACCCAGCACTTCATAAATATGTAGAACAGAAAGTGGGGGCCCGTCCCCTTTAGCTTTTTTCGGTTTGTTTTTCCCAAAGGTTTCCCCGGCAGGGGGCAAAACCCTCTGGAGCTGTAACTACGGTCCCGGGCCAATTTTCAAGGGCCCCTTTAAAGGCCCACGGTTTAATTTTTGCTTTCCTTTCCCTTTTTACACCAACAACTTGCAGGGAACCCCCGCTTTTCCCCCTCCACGATGTCAAACTGCTTTTCCCCTGGCCCCGCCCAATGGTTTGCGCCCTCCTCCCCACCATCACACCAAAAAACTGTGCAGCACTTTATCCATTCGTACAAAGCCAGGAACACCCTCCTCAGTTTGCAAAAGGCTGAACGCCTCCCCTAACACACTCTTTATATTTCGAAAGTTTCCACCCGCTGGAATTCCAGCCTGCACATTTTGGAAACCCACTGTAAAAGAACAAGGAAAGGGCCAAAAAACGATTTTTTTATGACCCAGGCAGACAGAAAATCTTTTCCCCTGGTTAACTTTGGATTCAGCCAGTGCACCTCATGCGTGACAACTTTCCGGGTTTTTTGAGGGCCCCGTTGAAAAAAAAAAAAAAATTTGAAGCATGTTATTTTCAGTCGCCAGAAAAACGGGAAAAAAAAAAATAAAAAAGCATTCCCTGCTTCATGCCTGGAAAAAGAAAGGGTGAAAAATCTGTCTGGGGGAGGGACTGGAGAAAGTGGCGACTACATCTCGTGGCCACAAGATCCGGGGGGACTGAAGTGGAAAAAGAGGGACATTTGGGGCAGAAGCATTGTCTGGGAAATGAGTGGGTTTTTTTACCCAGGTGACAAGAGAGGAGGAGCAGGACACTGGGGGGAGGGGGGATGGAGATGGGGGGAAAAACAAGGGAGATTACCCCCAACCAAGCACCGGGCAGTTTGACAGTGGAAAAAGGGGCAAGGGGCCCCTCGATTCCTTTTTGCAGATGGCCCCCAGCATGCCCTTTTTTGCCTGGCTGTGAAAAACCCCAAATAGTCAGCAACCGGCAAAAGGAAGGGTCTCCCACCCTAAATTTTGGGCCCTCCCCTACCCGGGGCCCAAAAAAAGGGGGCCATTTTCCCAGCTAAATTTAGAGGAAAGACAAAAATCAAATACAATAGGGGGGAAAAACCTCCGTAATCATTTTCCCCCCTGCCTTTGTGCGGCATCTTTCCCCCCCTCTGAAAAGGGCTTTAGCGGGGGGTTTTCCCAGCGCCACCGTACTACGCCCCGGCTGCTGGGGAAGGGGGGTGGTTTGGGGTCAGTACCAGCTCCATCTTTTAACCTAAATCTGGGGTTTACTTGGTTTACAGCTTCTTTCACCCGGGGCCCAGTGAGGGGGCAGCCGGGTAGCCACAGGGAGCAGCAGCAGACCCCGGGAGCAGTCCCCCGAACCAACAAAGGTTTTTGGGGCCCCCCTGGAAGCACCTGCCACCCTCCGGTGGGAAAAATCCCTGGACTACCCGGGAGCCCCAAAAATGGATGGGGTGGCCCCGGGGAACTTGCCGGGGGTTTTGCAGTGGGGAAGCTGTCCTGCCCGCCATTTGGGGGGGGCACAGAGGGGGTGTTCAGTTTGGCGGGGGCCAACGTTACCCCCAAAGGAAAAACCCGCTTGTCCATGGGAAATGTGGAACGACTGACCCTTTGGGCAAAATGAATTTAGGGGGTTGGGTCGGGCCCGGATTTCCACACACCAATGACTTAAACGTCAGTCCCGGGGTTTTAAAATACCTGCCGCGCCACTATTTCTGAAAGCCGCCACCCGCCTAAAGCCCCACATCTGCTGCCAGTTTTCCCATTTTGCCTACCACCATCTTTACCCGGGACTTGGTTTTTGCCACCCCCCTCAACACTCTGTCCCTTGTGCCACCTAGACCTCATTTTTGGGGGGGCTTTGGGGGGTTGCTGTTTGCTTGGGGCCGGGGACAACCACACTGGGGTCATTGTGCCACTCTCGACCCAAAAAAGGGGTGTTTCCCCTGCCCCCGGGCACCTCAAATTCCCCTGTCATTGTGCCACTCCGTGGCCTACTCCTTTTTTTGCCACCTCCAGAATTTGTCATTGTGCCCCCGGTCCCTTTAACCCTCATGCTGCTGCTGTGGCTGCGCCATGTCCCCCACATTGGTTTATTGTGCCACTGTTCCCGCCGTCATTTCTGCTGGGCCGGGGGCCCTGAAACCCCCGCTCCCGCATTGTTTCCACTCTGTGGCTTTTCCCCTTTTTTGGCCCCCCTTTCCCGAAAAAGTCATTGTGCCACTCCTCTGACCTCATTTCTTTCTGCTGTGACTCCGGCCCCTGCCCCCCCCACTGGGCCCTTGTGCCCACTGTTTGGGCCTTTAAAACTGTTTTGGGCCCCCTCCAAAAATTCATTGTGCCACTTTCCTGACCCTCGGGCGCGCTGTTGTTTTAAAACCCCACACTGTGTGATTGGGCCACTTCTTTGGCCTAATACTGTTTTGCCACCTTTTCCCGAATGTCCCTTGTGGCCCATTTTCTGGGCCCCATGCGGCTCTTTTGGGGTTCTGCCGTGGGCCCCCACACTTTCATTGGCCAGCCGACCTCATGCCTGGCCCGCCTTACCTCCGGGTCTCAGTCAAATGGGGCCCCCCTTTGTTTGGCTTCCTCCTTTTTTTTTGCCCCTCCAGAATGTCATTGTGCCACGCCCGAGCCCCCTTACTGCTGCTGTTTTTACCTTTCCCCCCTTTTCAGTCCCTTGGCCACGGGGTTGGGCCCATCCTGTTTTTTTGGGCCGCCTTTCCCAAAAGTCCTTGTTCCAATGGGGCCCAAACCCCATTCTTTTGTCGCCGGGGACCCCCGTCCCCTTATTTTTGGGGCCACTCTGTGGCTTTTCCCCCAGTTTTGCCACCTCCAGAATGTCATTGTGCCACTTCCCGACCTCCCAAACGCTGCTTTTTTGGGGCCTTTTCCCCTCTCATTTATTGTGCCAAATCTGTGCCTAGTCCCCTTTTTTTGCCACCTTCCCCGAATGTCATTTTTGCCACCGGCCCAAAACCCCATCTTCCCGCCGCCGTGACCCCCGCTCTCAGTCATTGTCCATTCTGGGCTTCCCCCTGTTTTTTCCCCCTCCAGAATGTCATTGTTGGCCACGCCTTTACCTCATGCTGCTGCTCCGTTGGGCCTCCCTCTCAGTCATTGTTGGCCCTTTTGTGGCTTCCTCCTGTTTTGCCACCTCCAGAATGTCATTTTTGGGCCACTGCTGACCTTTATGCAGCTGTGGCTCCGCCGTCACCCTCCACACCTGGGCCAAAATGGGTTTTTTGCCACCTGAGCTCCTCAACTTGTTTTTTTTCCACTTTTTCCCGGGATGACTTTATCAGGCTACATTTTCCCTGCTTGGGGTTTTTTGGTTTAAATTTTGCCCTCTTAAGGGGCCCAGGGGAAAATTTTTTAGGGAAGCGGGTTCTAAGGGGCAAAAGGCAGTCATGTGCTGTCATAAAAAAACACAACATTTTATGAAGACCAAACCCAAACTCCCTCGCATAATTTTTTTAAGCATGGCACAAAAGGGTTTTAAAAGCCCCCTTCAGGGTCTGTGCAGGCCCCGGAAATTTGCTGCTTTTTAACGCGGGTTTCCCCCCCAAAAATAATTCCCGGGCCGAATTTTTAAATTTTTTTCGAAAAATCGGCAAAGTGACCGAATCGAAAAATTTTTTAGAAAATTCGCCCATCCTAAAAAAATATTTTTTTTTTTACCTTTCTGAGGGGCCTTATAAACCCCCTCCTACCTCCCCTGGGGGTGAAAAGCATAAAAGTATATATTCCTAGCTACCTACTGAGGGAGTAAAATACCTTTTTTAACCCCTTTTTGGCCTATACACCTACCTCCTATGGGCCTATATACCTACCTATTGAGGTGGATAAAAGCAGGGAGGAAACCAGCTCCAAATCCAGTTTCAGCAATATAAAAAAACTTTTTAAATTTATAAACCCGATTTTAAAATTATTCATTGTACATGAATTTAGGGTTTTGGTTTATTCCTTAAGGTGTTTAAAAATACAGCAACATTTTTTTATCACATTTTAAAGGGAATTTCGTAAACAGAATGGAAATTTTTTGTCCAATTTAATAATTTTTAAAACCGTTTGGGGAGTAAAGAAGATTTTTTTTTAATGCTGAAAACTTTGGGTTGGGGGCGGTTTTTCCTTCCTGCATTTATCCTACTATAGGGAGTACAGTCCTGCCTTTCACCGTGTCTTTTCCAGCTGGCCCTACTTTACAGGGGAGCCTTTATCATCGGCACAAAAAATTGGGCTGTTTTTCTTTTCCAATTAGGGGGCTTTTAAAACCTATAAAAACAAAGGGAGTCGGGAAAATACCTACCGGGAACCTAAAAAAAAATTCCTACCAATCAACCCTTTTTCAGCGATCTCATTGAACAGATTAGGGCTCAGCACATTCACTTAATGTAGGAGGGGGGGAAGGTAAGGGGGACTAAATTTCAGACTTGTTTGAATTTTTTTTAAACCTTTCTGCTTTTATGTAGTATTGCTTCAATAGGGTCCTGTTTGGTTTGTCACTGGTTCGACCAAACTTGTGCAGAAAAAATTTTGGGGAAAGGATTCCCAAACCTAAAATTTTTTTTCTCAAATTTCTATCTTTTAAGTTTTAAGGGTTTTGAGTTTTTTTTTTGCGTTTTTTAAAGGGTTTAAATTAAATGTTTTTGTGTTGGCCCCCCGTGTGACATTCGACATCGCATCTGGTCACTATAAAATAACAATTTTGGTTTTTGGTTTTAAACCACAAATGGGGGGCTGCAAAGGGGGCATTCTGGAGGGGGACCCCTTTAAACCCAAGGGGCTTTTCGGGGCCAAAACATAGCAAATGGTAAGTAAAAATCCCTTTTGGGCCCAAAACAAAAAATCTAACTTTTTTTTTGATTTTTTAACTTTTTTTTAAAATAAAAAATAATAAATACCCAAAAACTTTTTTTTTCCCCTAAGGTTTTTGGGGAGTTGTGGGGGAAACCCTTTTTTGTCCAAAATACTGTGGTTTTATCTCTTTTTAAACATAATTTACCCTTTTCAAAAGTTTACATACCCCAGTTCTTTAAAACCTTGTTTTTTTCCCCCCCTCTCATCAAAAGACAGCTTGAAGCCTTTTTTTGGGGGTTTGTGGTGAGGGCTCTTTATTTTCCCCCAGAAATTTTAAAGCTTTCCCATTCTTCTTGGGGAAAAAGGTCCCTTTTTCCCGTAAAAATTCCTGGCTGTTTTTGCATGAACTGCACTTTTGGGTGGGGATCTTCCCCAAAATTTTGGGTTAATGAAAAATTGGGGGTCAGGGGGACGGGTGGCCCAAATCCAGGGAACCTTCACTTTTTTTTTTTGGGCCAATGACAGGTCCCAAATTGGGGGCCCCTTTTTTGGGTTGTTTTGGGCAAATTTTTAATTTCCAAGTACGTCCCAATGCGCAGCTTCCAGGGTGATGAGTCCAAATTTTTCCTTCCCGTATTTTGCCCGATAACTTGCTGCATTTTATCTTTTTCCTTTCTAGTTTACCAAGTTTTTTCCAGGGGGCCCCCTTTTAGCTCACGCATCCCCAAAACATCACATCCCCCCTCCGTTCTTTTAAAGGGGGAATGGTGTTCCCTTTTATCACAGGCCCTTTTTGACACCCCTCCAAATGTAAAGGTTTTTTTGGTTGGGGGCCACAAATTTTTATTTTGGGCTTTATCACTTCAAAATTTCCTTTTTTCCCGAAGTTTTAGGCTTGTTTCCCCTTGCTGTTTTTTATGTATTGTAGGTTTAGATACTTTTAAACTACCGGGGGCTTGGCTAGCCTTTATCCCCAATTTAAAATAGGAACACAAAGACCCATTTATATCCCAAAGGGGGAAGTTGGGCCCCTCAAATAGGAGGCGGGACAAATTGGGCCCCTTCTAACCTATGAAAAGGGGGGGATTAAACCAAACAAATTTGAACGACAAAGCCCCTTAAAATCCTTTTGGAAATTTTGGGGCCAAAATCAAAGGGGGTGGCCAGTTCAAAAAACAGTAAAAAGACAGAAAAGAGCTGATTGGCTGAATTTTGCTGGGGCTTGGGTATCCCACCAATCAACGCGACACTTTTTTCCCTTATTTTCAAAGGAGAGATTGGGGGCTCTCAAAAACTCGGCTTTCCCGCGCCGTGCGGCATGAAGTATTAATTTAAAAAAAAAATTTTTTTTTTTTTTTTAATTTTTTTTAAAAGTAAAACAATTTTCAATAAAGACCGAACCCTTTTTTTACAAAAAAAGCAGTTAAAAAAAAACCCAACAACGCGTTTGTCCCGAAACCGGGCGCAAAATAGGGGAATTGCAATAGAAAAAATCGCCCGGGGGAAAAACAGAAATTCAAATTTTTAAGCTATTCTCCCTTGGGGGCGGGCATAAACCCCAGCCAAACAGAATAGGGGGCGACAAAAGTCCGAAAATTAACCATGGAGGAGAAATTTTACCAAACAAAAATAGGAAACGACAATGTTCCCCTTATTTTCCTATGGAAAAAAATTGACCAATAAATTCAAAGGGAGGGCAGTTCAAAATACAGTAAAAATGCAGAAACAGCTGATTGGGGTTTAAGCGGCGGGGGGTTTTTCCAGCTTCGGCCCAAAAAAAAGCGCAGCTCTTTTTTCATAGAGTTTTTATGGGAAAAGAAATTTTTGACGGGGGCTCCCGGATTTTTTAAGTTAAAAGAGGCGCCGTTATTTTGGACCAATGGGAGAAACAGCAAAAATCCTATGGGTTTTTCTAATTCAATCTTTAAATAAAACTGTACATGGCCGAAATCAAAATTTTAAACCCTACAGAATTTTTTACCCATGTGTATATAAAAAAATGATAATATGGGGGGGAAAGAAAAAAAAAAATTAAAACAAAAAAAATCATGTTTTTTTCCCTTTTTTTTCGTTGCACCCCCTACTATTTATTCCTTGGCCTAAAAGAAAATAAAAAAATAAAAAAAAATTTTTTTTGACATTGGAATGATTTCTCGCTTTTCCCACCGTCTACATCGGAATGTTTTTCGGGCAGTCCCGTAGGGGCCCCTAAGTCCCGCCCCGGCCCAGTCCCCGCACTGTCCCCCCCACACACTAGGAGGCGCAGGGAATTTTCCCCCGCATGTAGAGGCACCGGCTCGGACGGCGAATTTTGGCGCAGCCCCGCATGCCCCTCACCCCCGCACTGCCCCACACACGGGCCCGGGGGGGGCGGATTTTTCCCCCGCATGTAGGGAGGGGATACCCCCGGCCCCGAATCATGGGCGCAGCCCCGACTGCCCCTCGGACCTGCCTGCGCCAAACAACAGGCGGGCGGGGGACTTTACTGCTTGTATGAGCGCCCCGGGCCCCCGACTAAATCGCACGTTTCCGCCGGAAAACTGGCGGAAAAGGTGCGCCCCGCCCCGGGCGAGATTCATACATGCGCCCTAAATGTCAACAGAAAAAACCAAAAAACAACAGCAACTAAAAACCACTGCGGGTAAACCCTCCAGAGCATTAAAAAGGGGGAAAAACCGAGTTGGTGATTGTCTTTAAATTCAAGACTTAGGCCCGTTATTGCAACAAAGGTTTTAAACCAAGGTTAAAATTTTTGAAGTGTTAAAAATTTTTAAATTTAAGATTATTTAATTTGCCCGTTTACTTTTAAGCCCCTGAAATGAAGGGATTGTGGTTTAAAAAATGATTTATTTCCCTCACATTTTTATGGATCATTTTTTTTAACCCCCTAAATTTAAAAGGGAAAAAGCTGAACTTCAACTGAAATGTAACATACTGTTAAATATGCAATTAATCCAAAATTTGACAAGTTTGGGTTGACAATTTGGAGAAAATCGCAAAAAATAAAAGCTTAAACCCCCCATAAAGACCCCAAATTTTAAAGCTTCACGAGTTCTAAAATCACAGAGGTGCCTTTCTTTGCAGAGAATGTTCTAAAATAGCCTCCGATGTTACCACCTTTTTTATATCCTATTTATGTGTAGGCACCGGGGGTTTTAAGGGCTATAAAAAGTCTCTCTAAAGTATTTTTCCTTCAGGATCGGCAAAGAAAACCTAGGGGGAATTGATAATGACTCCCAACCACTATATTTTTTCACGAGAATTTACTTTTTACCCCATCCCGAAGTAAAATATTGAGTTTTCCCTTAAAGAGTGGAAATTAAATGTACTTTCCATAATTTATATTAATCTTCTTCCGTAGAATAGCCCCAGGACCGGGAAGGGAGAGACTTTGAATCAGAACTAAATGAAGAGACATGAAGACCACTAAATAAGCTTTTATTGAGCCAAAAAAGTGAGTTTTATGCAAAAAAAAATAGCATTAAATACATTGTGGACTGTGCACTGCTGTACAGAGCAGATAATCCATAGCGGCTATAGATAAAGTATTAAAAAATAGATAATATATATAGCCGCCTTCTTTTTTGTTGGTCCATTGGAAAGTATCATGAGCTGAACATTAGATTTTTTACAAGCAATATAAGCCATTAGTGTTTAATTTGTGGCAGGTAGAAAAGGGCGTGGGTCGTAAAAAGAGGCTGGTAATTTTGTCTATATTCTATGTTACTTGTCAAAGGAGCAAATAGAATGAAATGAGGGACCTTGAGCTCAGCAATATGTAGGGTTCTATTATCTAAATTCAGTATTTTTAAGTTAAAACGTGTTTCGAATGCTTCCAGGATTTATAGAGAATGTCCTGTCTCCCTTACCTTTCCAAAAAAACGCTTTTTTTAGCCTGCTTTCCCTGCCATTTTTACGAAAAGGGGTAGTCCTGTTCCCCCCACCCTGATAAAGCCTGTGGTCATGTTCCACAACATAATAGAGAAAACCTGGATCCCATTCCCCACCCACGATAGAGAAAGCCGTGAGGTTTTTTCCCCCACCCCCCTGATGAGAAAGCTTTTGGTCCTGTTTTCCCACACCCTGTAGAGAAAGCTTATGGTCCTGCTCCTTACCACTATAAAAGAGCCCTTTATCCTTTTCTATCCATCAAAAAGGGAAAAATTTGAGCCCGCTCCCACACACACTGATAAAGAAAGACTGTAAGTCCTGCTTCTCCTGCCCACTCATAGAGAAAGCCTGTGAGTCCTGCTTTCCACACATACTGATAAAAAAAAGTCCTTCTTTATCCACCCACAAAGACTGACAGCATTTTATTCTTTGAACCCTAAAACTCTATAGAGAAAACAATTTCCTGTGTTGGAAGTGAACACCATTTTATACTTTTCACAGTGAATTCTTCTACATAAACTCTGTATTTTTAAAACTCATCGTATCACTAATCTTGTGCCGATTCTGAGTTATTCCTTTTCATTCTTACAATTCTGCAGGTCTCAGAGCTGAAATCTCCTAGCAATCCTTGCTTGCCTAATGTCTGCAGAACAAGTATACTTTTTAAAATTTTTGGTATTTCTGTACAGTGGAAAAAAGGGCGCGTCCCCACAGCAGGACACTTTCGGGGGTTTTCCTGGTTTTTTTGCCCTGCACACGGGGCCGCAGGGGACAGCTTTTTCCCCAAAGAGCCCCCCTTTCCCCTTGACATATTATTTCCACCTGAAAACCGTACGAAAGAATGATCATATACAATATTTTTCGGGCCTCTGGCGGTTTGAAAAGTGTAAAAGTTAGCGGCCGGTTTTTGAGACAGTTTGCAAAACCGCAAATCGTCTGGAAAACCGTCCGCAAACCAGTGACGTGGGGACATGACCTAACTGTCCTTGTGCAGGAGCTCAGCTAAACTGCTATTGATAGGGTTGCTGTCTATTTCCACTAACAAACAGCAGAACTATAAATGCAGCTCTAGAGTAAATATACTACAAGTCATGATTCAGTATTAGTATTATATATGTTATTCCCTAAAAATAAGGAATTTGCACAGATGCAGTGCTCTAATAAACTGGAGCTGGGCATTTGTGTGGGCAGCGCAATCTTAGGGTGCAAAATAGGCTGAACTGGATGGACGTTTTGTCTTTTTTCAGCCTTACAAACTATGTAACTACCCTGTTTCCCCAAAAATAAGACATTGTCTTATATTAATTTTTGCTCCTAAAGACGAGTTAAGACTTATTTTTAGGGGATTTTTTTTTTATGAACAATAATTCACATTTCTTGTTGAAGAAAACATCAACATGTATTAATATACTGTAGTGATTTCATCACAAACATCAGCATAAGCAGCCACACTCCGAATTTCATAACTAAAAATGCACTATGTCTTATTTTTGGGGGTGTCTTATTTTCGGGGAAACAGGGTATGTAACAAACTATGTAGACTACTGAATGCTTGGAAGACAAAACCTGTGTGACCAGATTACAGTTTTCAAGTATAGAAAAAACAAGGTCTGATATTTTTTTCAATGGCAAACTTGATGTTTTTTGCTGTGTTCAATATATGAGGCTTGGAGTCTGCACATCCAAAGTGCACTAGTAATTTAAGCTGTACAGGGCTTTGCATGTCCCTCTATCTTTGAATATCCATCTTTTTACATAAACTGCTTGTGTGGGTCCTATCCTGAAACTACTGAACCTGTTGATCTATTCCTGTATACAAAATGGCCGACTCCATGTAGATACATAGAAATGAAGAGCAAAAGACATTACTGTGAATGTAAACCTTTATTTCATCATGTAGTGGTTCATTAGATATATTAGATGTATTTTATGTAGGTCAGTACTTCCCAACCTTTTACTACAATTTTCCCCCACTTAAACGTATCCATCTTTAAAAGTGACCCCCTCTTGCTATTGCTCCCTTCTAGGAAAAACCTAACCAAATTAAGGAATCCCTGGTAGGGAAACACTGACTTAAAGTACATACCAATATATATGACATATTGTAGAAAAATCTGGGTATGTATTGCCTAAGTTGCCTTTAGGCGGCAGTACAGTGAGTATGGTATGGACACTATACCCCAACCTCTTGTGATCCTACTGAATCTGAAGGAAACAAAGACAAACAATAATGAGATTTGCATGCCTTATTTTTTTATGCAGTAGCCATACAACTGCTCCTAGAACTGATGGAAGACAAAAACTAATGGACTTCTTGATGGGCAAGATTTAACAATACAATAGCATATGGTTTAACCTGGATCTCCATGGTCGGGAAAAAGGTTAGCACGGAGCCCACCTGAATCCATATTAAAGCCACGTAAAGGAGAATTAGACTTCAATAGACTTTAAAAGAGAGAAGCACATGCATTCACGGTCACCTTCTCACTCTCCCTGTATAGAAAGAATCCCTGGAGGGTCATCAGGAAGGATGGGTGCTGGTAGCCCTCCAGATCCCCAAATTGGTGAAGGCCATATAATCCTCTGTTGTGTACCTCTGTATCATGAGAGGCATCCATTCTGTACCATAGTCCATAGTCTCCAACTATACCAAATTAGGTGGAATAATACTGATTGATACTAACTGTCCAAAGTTTTCTCTATCACATTTCAATTCGGAGCTTAGCAAGACAGATGTCCATCCATTATGTTGATCTACAACATTTCCAGTCGGCCATCCAAAGAACCATGTAAACATGCAAAAAACCCTTTTAGATCAAGCCCCAGTGAGTCGCAAGGCATCTCATCTTTCCCTTACATAACACACACAACATAAATTAGCATTAGTAGCCCCTTGCACACCCCAAACCCATCCCTCATTTTCTGTGGAACATCAGGTGGCTCAGTTTGCTAAATTATCAAAATATTCCATCTTCCCTTCCCATATTACTACAGGGATTGCATTAAGCAAGCACAGAAATGAAAAGCAATGCCAAATAAGCCTTCTTAGCAATCTCTATATCATCACATACATGAAGTAGCTACAGACAGCAGCCTATCAGTCTGGAGACTCTGGGACATATTTATTTGCCCACCCCCGTGGTGCTCTGTTGAAGCTGCGCCTTTGACACATGAGATCCAGTCCACTGGTGGATTCCTCAATTTGAGCCTGCAGTTCTTCAAAAATATTTGGAGCTTCACCTCCGTTAACTACGGATAAACTTCCAAAAGGGATTGGTGTCCTGAATAAAAGAGGAAATATGACTGATTAATGATCTTAAAGAGATACTCTGGAGAATTCTATAGGCAGAGCCTTATGTTGCCTAATATTAATAGGACAACTTTAGCAAGAGTAGGGTGCCAGTCAGCCCTTCCCTTCTACAAAAAATGTAATGGACCTGAGACAAACAAGCCTGTACCCTATAGTGTAAGGAATTTAAGTTATGGCAAGAGATGGAAAGACAAGAGACAAATAGGTCCTTCTCCCCCTGTTCCTAGTTCTAGACAGAATTATAAGTTACGGAAAAGTCAATCAGTAAACGAGCATGACGCAGCTAAGGGAGAAGACCCAATTTTTATTTTTTGGATTTACATTTTTTCGCCTGACCCACTTCTCCTCTACTTGTTTAGAGAGGACCTGTGTCCGTTGCTGATACGTTTGTTTTGTGTTCTCCATAAAATAACAATTCTGGAGCATCTTCTCTTATAACTCTTGTGTTGTGCTGTTCCTCTGTCATTCCTCCAAGAAACGTATTACTGAATCTGTCTGCTGGGTGTTACCAATTGGAGGAGGGCGAGAAGGTCCATGTAAAGTCTGACATTGTCCAATCAGAACTGATAGTCAGTATGTCAGTATGACAGTCAGGGAAATGGTAACACCCAGCTGACAGATTCAGCCATACACTTCTAGAAGGAATAGCAGAGGAAACACAAGTATTTACTTTAACAGAGATATCGTGAGATGTCACAGGTCCTCTTTAAGTAAAGAAACCATATGGTAATGTCATGGTAGCCAATGTTGGTGGTCATACATTTTTTAATTTTCTAAGAATTGTACTAACAAATCACTATAAAATTGCTCCTTTCAATACATGTTTAATGCTGCGGTTATGTGACGTTGAGAGGTGTTTGCGTCGGAGGTGGGTGACGCAGTGGCTGGTACTGTAGCTAACACGGTAGCTTTTACCCAAGGTGACCGGGTAGGATTTGGGGCGATAGCAATAATGTTAATTTTCTCATTTGGAATATCCTTCAGTGGTCATGAGGAACATGTAATAAAAAGTAAAAACATTGAATGAGAAGTCACCTGCTGAAACTGGTATCAGCTGTAGGAATACTGATTGACACATCAATTTTAGCCAAAGAGTGAACGCCGTAATAAAAAAAAAAAAACTCCCGCAAAACATGGCACAAGTATTGTTTTCACATTTTGCCATTAGAATTTTGATGTTCCCAGTATATTCTATGGTAATATTAATAACACCAATTAGAAAGTAATATCTGGTCTGCAAATAAAAGCCCTCATACTTCTATGTAGATGGAAAAATAAAAAAGTTATGGCTGTCAGAGGTAAGGTGGGAAAAAAAAATAGAGCATATTCTTAGTGATGTCCGTCAGGAAGGGGTTTAAAGAACCTCCCTAAAGTAACCACAAGATTCAGAGCTATTCCGAGTAGCCTGCTGTGTGTCATCTGGCTAAGATTGTTTTATTGGTGTGATTTCTTCTCATACGACATAGCCCACAAGGTTTAACAATAACCACCACACCCACTTGACCCTCTTACACACAGGCCCTCGAGTTAACTGTTGCCCAGTTCAAGTCTGGATCTTGGGCATTCATCTCCACAGAACTGACACCTGAAGCAAAAGTTCCAGTGTGAGTTGGGCAGGTATCTCCGAGGTGTGCGGGCCCCAAAGTACGCCAAAAAAGGCTTAAACCTTGGGGAAAGGTTTCAAGCAAAAAGGCGGTGGTGTCGAAAAGGATGAAAAAGGGAAAACCTCCCAAGGGCAGCTGTGGGCGAACCGGGAATAAAAGTGAAGGGTTTCGGGAAGGTGGACCCTCTGGACCACCGCAGGCGAGGGCGTAAACCCCAAACCACCGGGGAAAGGGGAAATTTTTTTTGGGCCCCCGGTATTCACCAGAGCCCGCCGCAAAGCGGAGGGAAACTTGCTGCGGCCGGGGTCCCCCGGGGGTCACAAACCACGGGCGGGGTTTTTTTTGCCTGGGGTGGCGGCCAAGGGTGGGCCCGAGGTACAGAATGGGAATCGGGGCTCGGTGGGGGACAGGAAAAAGGCAGGGGGGCGGCTGAGGTTCGTGAAGGTAGACGGCAGAAGGTCAGGGCAGCGGAAAGGGGGATTCGTGGTGGGTAAACTTTAAGAAAAAGGGTTCGGTACACTAGGCAAAAAGGGTTTTTCCCTGGAACGCTTTCCCAATAGGCTTTGGGGACAAAAGGGATCCGGCAAAAGGCCACGGGGAAAAAGGGGCAAAAAATAAGCGTGCCCGGAAATGGCCTTTTACCGGGGGCACTGCCCCTTTTAAAAAATCCGGGCTGCCGGCCGCCGGGTCCCTAAGGGGGGGCGCGCGCACCCGGGGCTAACCCCGGGGGGCCCCGGGAGGGGTAAAGGGGGCGGGGGCCCGGGTAAGTCACGGGGGCCCCGGCAGGGGATGACGGCCCCCGGGCCCCGGGGTTGGGGGGAAAGGGCGCCCCCTAAAGGGGGGGGCGGGGGAGGGCCCCTTGGGGCCCCCGGGAGGGTTTCGCGGGGGATCCTTTAACAGTACCCCCCCCCCCATTTGGGTCCCCCCCCTTTTTAGAGGGGAAAAAATTTTCTGAAAATCTGGGGTCCAAGGGTTTTTCCGGGGGTTTTCCCACAAAATTTTTCCTCGGGCCCAAACCCCCTTCCTCATAGAAAATATGGGTTTCCCTTGGTCCCCCTATCCCCGGATTTCTTTAAACAAAACTTAGCTGCATCCCCCAAAGGCCCGGAGGAGGGACGCCTTCTGAGAAAGGAAAAAGGCCGGGGGTTTTAGTGCGAGACAGGGAAGGGATTCGGGAAAAAAAAGGCCATGGTAGGGGGGACCCGGATTTTTAAAGGCCCCGGGGTTTTTTTGTGTTTAAAGGGACCTCGAAGGGTCCTACAAAGCGGTCCCATTTTTAGGGGGGTTTTTGGGGCAGCCCTATTTTGGCTGAAAAGCCACCCCTTAAACACCCGGGGAGAAGACAGGAGGAGGGTTTCTTCTTTTTTTCTCCTTTCCCCCTTTCAGGCGGTCAGACCACGGGGCGGGGTTTTGGGGGTCGGGGACCAAAGGTCCCTATGCCCTAACCAAAGTTTCACCCCGGGGGGGCCCCATTGAAAAAGCTAGGGGGAAGGGGGGGCCGAGGATGTAACCCCTAACAAAGTAAAGGGGAGGGGCACCCGCATCTGACTCTGGGGAATTATACAAAAATTCCGCCCAAAAGAAATTGGGGCCCATCATTTTCCGGCAGAAACAAAATTTGGCCCGGGTAACCTCCCAAACCCTTAAATTCCCCTCTCTCCCCCCTTTCCTTTGTCTGAGGGGGGGTAAGCCGGGGGAGAAGTCAAGCTTCACCTGGAGTTTAGGCAAAGGGCCCCCAAAATTTTAAAAAAAAACTGCCCCCCCCGATCAGAGATGATTTGGAGGGGGAACCGTGCAGACAAAAATTGGAGAAAAAATACTCGGGCCCGGGGCGGGGCCGAAAGGGAGAACCCGGCCAAAGGGGGCAAAATGTGCCAAATTTTGAAAAAGGGCTACCCCCACCCCCCAAAGGTTTTTCCCCGGAAAACCGGGGGGAGGGCGGGGTTTTGAAGTCCTCGCTAATTAGCCATGGTTGCTAGGGATGGGGGGGGTTCAAGAACCCGCCGGGTTGTGGGGAGGAGCCTTGTTGGGGGGAGCACAGAGGTAAAAACCCTGGAAAAACTCTTTTAAAATCCTTGCGATTTTGCCCCCAATAGTTTCCCGGGGAAAACCCGGGAAAAAACTTTTTGTTGGGGGCCGGAAAGCCGGGCCCCAAAGTGAGGGGGACCCCCACTTCAGGGATCCCCCAAAGGGAGCCCAGGGGGGAGTTTGTCTTTAACGGTTTGGGGCCCTTTCCGGGAGGGGCAGGGGTTTGGGAATAAGGCGTTCCGGAGGAATTATTTGTTTTTGGATCGGGTTTTCTTCACCCACCACGTCGGGGAAAACCCTGGGAGAGGGCATCGCCTTTACGTTTTTCTTTGGAGGGGGGGGAAAAGAATCTGAAAAATTTAAAACGGGAGAAAAAAAGCGAACCCCCCTAGGGTGGCGTGGATTTAAATCCTGGGGGGGTTTGGAGGTTTCTGGGTGGGTTTTTTGAAAACCCAATTTGATACCAAAAAGGGGGGCCGGGGGCCCTTCCAGCAAAAAATTTTGGGTTTTCCCGGGCCGGGTTTTAAAGGCTAATAATTCCCGATCTCCAAAAGGTGTAATTTTTTTCGGCCCGTGAAAAGGTTTTTGAAAAAAAAGGGCCCCCAAATGCTTTTTTCCCCCGGGGCCCCCTTTTTCGGGGGACTGTCCCAGGCCCACCCAGAGGGTCTAAATTCAAGCGAAAGGGTTTTGCTGGTTGGGCCCCGGGCAGGTTGGGGCACAAGGCAAAAAGGCCGTTTTTTTTTTGCTTGGAGAAGCTTCCCCCCGGCCTCGGGAAAGGGCCTCCCCGTGGATTGGGGTTCTTCCTCCCTGGGGCCACAAGGGAGCCCCCACGCGGAGAAAGTGCGGAATAAACTCCGGAAAAAATTCAGAAGACCCCGGAAAAACCCTTTATGGCCCGGGAGGCCCCCTGGGGCCCTGGCCATTGCAATTGGGTGACAACTTGGCTGGGGCCACAGTGCCCTTTGGGCCGAGAAATATAACCCAGGAACGGGAAAGGGTGACTTGATTTGGGAAAAAGGCAATTCCCCCAATTTGGGATTTCAAGGGTTTTGTCCTTTTAAGGGGGTGTTTCACTTGGGGGACTGAAAACGGGGGAGTTTTTCCCAAAAACAGGAAATATATCAGGGTTTTCGTCCAGGTAGACCCCACACAGGGATAGAGAAAATCCCTGAAAAATCATTAAGAACTCCGGAAAAAACGGCCGGCAAATTTCAAGTCCAAAAGGGACACCGGTACTTGAAGTGGCCCCCCCCCTTGGTGTTGAAGGCCTTTTTCCCTCATCGCCCCTTTTTGGGTCCGGACCAAAAATTTTAGGCCTCTCAGGATCCAGCTTGGAAAAAAACCCTTGCGGCCCGTAGACGGGGCGAATATTTTTGTGATTTAACGGTAAAAGGGTTTCCCTTTTTTTACCCTGATCTTGGTTTTAAGGGGGGGGCCCAGGAGTAATGCAGGGGGGTAGGAGCCGTTCCCTTTTTTTCCCCCAAGAAGAATTTCCGGTTCCCCCTGGGAGAAGAGACTTTCAAAAAAATCCTTTTGAAATTTTTCCCCGGGTTTTTATCAGCAGGGTTTTGGGCTCAGGAACGGGTAAGGGGGAGACTCTGCCCCAAAATGGTGGGAACCCGCAAAATCAAACGGGAAAACATAAAGGGCGTGTGGCGGGAAGGGCCCCTCTTTCTTCTCGGAAAAGACATCAGAAAAATCACTATGAGCCGGGGGGACCCGAGAGCTTTAGACTGTAAGGGGAAGCGGGAAGAAGGGGGAGGGGCCCCCCAAACAGCGAGACCGGCCCCTTGGGCCCCAAAACGCAAAACTTCGCCCTTTGCCAGTCAAGCCCGGGGCTTTTTGCTTTTCACCCCGGAAAACCCAATAATGGGCGAGGGGGAAAAACCGGTGGGAACAAAAGAACACAGTCTTCTTTATTTCCCCGTGCTCCAATTTGAAAGGGAAAAGGGGGCTCCGTTAAAGGTTTAAAGGGGCTAAACGTGAGGGTCTCCCCCCTGACGGGGGAGATGGTAAGGGCTTTCTCCGGAGGGAAAAGGGGGAAATGGTTGTTGAGACAACCCCCGGCCCCGCGTCCAAAAGTTCCCAAGCCGAACCGGAAGTCCAGGAAGGCTGAAGCTTTAAAATTTGGGGCCCGGGTTCCGTGCTGGAAACCCGGCGGGGATGTTGATGAGGGGGGAGAGACTGCACAAACTAGGGGCCCTCTCCCCGGGAAACCTAGGGGCGCTCCCTTCCCCCCCCTCCCCGGATTATTGCAACCCCTGAGGAGATGTTCAGGGCTGCCACAAATTAAAACCTAGGGTTTTCCAACGCCGTGGGGCAAGTTTCCTTGGGGGGGGGTCAGGGGGCTCTAAACTGGCAAAGGGGCCCCTTCCACGGTGGGTGGGAAGGAGGCCCGTGGAGGGCCCCTGAAACACCCGGGGAGGACGGGGCAGGCGGCGTTGGGAGGGGTGGGTTTTTGGGTCTTGGGGGGAGCTTTCCCAAGTCTCTCCCGCGAAAGGGGGATCAATCCTGTTAACCAAATTTTGGGTGAGCCGCTTAAAGAAAGGGCGTTTTAAATTCCCCGGGGGGGGGAGGGGATCCTTAATTGGGTGGAGAGACCCTTGAATTTTTGGGGGCACAAAAGCTTTAAACGTTCCAAGCCAGCCCCCCTTTCAAATTTTGCGGAACTGCCCCGGCCCTAGCTCCCACGGAAAGGGGGTTTCCCTTTTGCAGGTTCAAAAGGGGGGTTCGCAAAACGAAGTGCGGGCCGGTTTTTTCGAAGGGCCTTTCGGAATTCCCGTAGAATTTTCACCCAGGTCGCAGTGACCGGAACGCCTCGGTCCCAGAGAGGAGTTGCCGGCCCCCGGGCCCTTTTCCAGAGAGGGGAAAAGACCACGAAAGCCACCTTGGATTTTTTTCCGAAGGGGGAAATGACCAGCCATAAGTTCCACTTTAGGGGCATGGGGATGAAGCCCCCGCAAAGGCCCGGGGCCCCCTCAAATTTGTCGGGAAAAACCAAGGCGGGGGGTTTGGAAAACCCAAATGGGCGCCCCCCACGGGAGGGAAAACCCCGCCCGCCGCTGCTGGGTGCCCGAGTTGGGGAAAAGCGCTGCTCATGGAGGGGAAACTGCTCGAGCTGCTGTGCTTGCTGCGCGATCTTTTTTTTTTGCTTGGCCACGACGGGGGGTGATGTTGGGGGACCTTTTGGGAAGGGCCCCCTTTGGGGGATCCATGGCCCGGGGTTTTCTGTAACGGGGCTAGAGGTGGGTCCTCTGGACCACCGCAGGGGTTTGGGGTAAACCCACACCAGGGGAGTGGGAAACTAAGTGGGGTCCCCCATTCCCCCAAGCCCCCCCGCAAAGCGGGGGGGTTTGGGCTTGCCCGCGGCGGGAGTCCACCAGGGCACTACCCGGGGGGGCTGGGCCCGCGGGGCGGCCAAGGGTAGGGGGAGGTTTTTCAGAATCAGCATAA
This sequence comes from Phyllomedusa bahiana, assembly GCA_025379985.1. Lineage (NCBI taxonomy): Eukaryota > Metazoa > Chordata > Amphibia > Anura > Hylidae > Phyllomedusa > Phyllomedusa bahiana. Next base: position 2,231 of record JAODAL010008707.1, on the reverse strand, counting down.
GGGGCCCTAGTGGGGACAGGCAAGAAGGTTTTGGGGGAGGGGGTGAGGTTCGGAAGGGAACAGGCCCGAAGGTCAGGGGGGCCGGCAAGGGTCGGTTGGGCGGTAAAGGGAAAACCAAAAAAGGGTTCGGGGACAAAGGGTAGGCGGTTTCAAGGCCCTTTCCCGGGCGCTTTCCAAAAGGGGATGTGCACAAAAAATCCGGGAAAGGCCCTGGGAAGAGGGGTTGGGGGCTGGGGGGGGGAGCCGGGGGGGGCCGGGGGAATGGGCCCAATTTCCGGGGGCAATGTCCCTTTAAATCTCAGACTGCCGGCGGCCGCTCCCCAAGGGGGGCGCCGGGGAGGGGGGAGGCCGGGTAAGTCATGGGGACCTTTGGGAGCGGGATGAGGGGACCCCCGGGCCCGAGGTGGGGACGGGGCCCGCTCAAGTCGGGGCCGGGTGCGCCTGCGACCCGGGGCGAGGGGGCAGGGGCATCCGGGCAAAAAAAAACAAAATTTTTTCTGACCCCTGGATGTAGGGGTGACGGATGGGGACCAGGTTTTCTTTGGCCGGTTTCTGTTTGCTTGGGAAATTTTGGGAGGATTTGGCTGGAAATTTTTAAAAAGCCAGGGGGTTTTTTTTTCTGTTCACTCTGGGAAATTTAAAACCCCACCCCCTGAATTTTTCATTTTTCGCTTTATACAGCAGAAATTTTTTTGTATTAAAGAGGGAATGGGTTGTTTTTTGCATACTATTTGGCACTTCCATTTAAACTTGTGTGGTCTAATTACTTGTGGGTTTGGCTTTTCAAATAAGCAAAATATGCCCTTTCCCTTTTTGCAAATTTCTTTTGGGGAAATACACTTCTTAAAAGCAATTGCCAGGCTTTTGGGGGGGAAAAAAAATTTTAATGTTGGGAAATTTAAAGCAGCAACTTTAAATTTTTTTTCTCTAGCAATAATTACGCCCCAACATGAGTTTAAAAAATTCTCTTTGGCCAAAGGGAAATTTCAATTTCCCTTTTTAAATTTAATCCAAAAAACAGTCCATAGCGGAAAAAGCAAAAAATTCAAAATTTAAATTTTTCAAGTCCTCAACCCTTTAAAAAAACGAGGGCAACTTTTTTTGGGGGAACCGGGACATTAGCAAATGCCCCAAAATATTTTTGGAGTGGCCCGTGAAAATATGGGCAGTCGGCAAACCCCGGCACACCCTTTTGGGCTGAATAAGTATCTATAATTACCCGGGGCTATGCGCCTGGATTCCCAAAACATCTTCCCCTGTAAGGGCTTTTGGGGATTTCTTTGGGAAAATTTGGTGGAGTCCGCTGCTCCCCGGGACTACGGTATTTCGAGCGAAAGTTTTTCCCTTTTCCCCAGCTCCTCCTGTGCCCATAGACATTTGGGAACTGTGGTCCCGCATTAAAAGGGGTTTTACGGGGGGCCCCCTGCCCGTTAACAGAAAGTACTGATTAAGAAAAAAGTTTGGGGAGCCCTCTAGGGTGGGCAGGGTCCCCCTTTTTGATAAGGGAAACATATCTAGGGGAAGATATAAAACAAGATGCAATTACCCAATTTGCAAAAGGCAAAAAAAAAAAAAAAGAGTGCCTCTGCGGTTTCCCTCCCATGCACCCCTGGGGACGCCCATTCTGTGCCCAAAAAATGTTGGGGGGCTGAAAACCCCTGAGGATGGGGGCCTTGCCCCTTTTTAATTTTTATTGCCATTTTTTTGCCCATCTTTGGATGAATGCTGCAGATGCAGTCCCCTTTTACATTTTTTTTATACCTTTATTTATTGGGAATGCTGGGTTGGGTAAAATAAGGGGGTGGGAACGTGTAATTTTTGGTATTTCCTTCGCACTTTCGTCAGCCCATAATCCACCCATTATTTGAAATTTTATTAAAAAAAAAAGGAATTTGTTATAATTTACTCCCCTTTGGGACAAACATTATAGTGCTTTAAAAAATATTACCTAACCGCTTCAAGAGGGTTGAAAGAATAATCCCCGACCAAGATCTTTATTTACCCCTATTACTGAAATGTAGAAAGATTTTTCCCGAGGGGGTATCCAAATAAATTTTACTGAAGAGAGAACAAAAATTTAAATTTAATCCCGTAGTAACAAAAAATTTAAAAGGGAAAAGGATTTTTTGGCTAAACAACATTCAAACAACAAAGCGGTTTATCGACTGCAAGTCCCCCGAGCAAACAGGACCCCAAACCCGCCCTAGGGTTTAAAAAAAATTTAAAAAAGG